>JAGVVM010023315.1:0-10655 GCA_019149425.1 Psidium friedrichsthalianum | reverse complement strand
AAATAAATTTCAGAAAACCTTGAAAAATTAGGAAGATTTAGGAATATTATTGGAAAATAAAGAAATGTAAAAATTTGTGAAATTCATAAAAAAAACTACAAAAGGGGTCATTTAAAATTCATAGGAAATTTAAAAAAAAATTCGAAACTTTATAGAATAAAAAAAAAAAAAAATAAAATGTTTTAAAAAAAGGGAATAACTAGAAAATCAAAATAAATAAACTTCTCAGAAAAAATAGAAAAAGGTCCTAAAAAACATAGGAAAATTCTTAGAAAGTCCTATAGAAAAGTCTAAAAAATACAGAAAAATCCTAAAAAAATGCAGAGAAATTCAGAAAAAGTTTCAAAAAAATTGATGTGAAAATCAAGGAAAAATCATACTCAACCCCAGTTCACATTTGGACCCCCCCGGCCCCTTAGGAAATTACCACATTTTAACCCCTCTGCGTCCATCTGACACCAAATATTCCAAATCATCCCAAACACCCCCTGACCTAATTGGTATGTTCCTGTACTTCTAGGATTTCCCGCTTGCTTGGTTGGACTGATGCGTGGTGTGATTTCTATCTGAAAATGATTCCCTGATGTGCCCATTTCTTTATATATGAGTGTGATTTGATAGGATAAATACTTCACCATTTGCATGAACCCTTAGACCTTTTAGAGCCTACCTCACCAGTCTCGCCTGCAGGAATTCCTTAAATTAGGAAAACTCACCAAAATTAGGTACTCGAAAGGGCGTCGATAGCAATATCGAACGTAACACAAGTCCAGAAATGCTAGATATCTGGTCTTTCGTAGGAATCGACGACTCTCCCAATCGTTTGATAGAGTTGTCCAGTCATACCCTCCAATAAATGTTGTGGCGACCCTCCTGATGGCATCGATACCATCACATGGCACCAGACCACACTAAGGGCGATCTCAGATTTGAATACACCTGACGCGATTTGGTATGGGCCTGGGAGGGCGCCCGAGCTTGAGCCAGCAATATCCAATGGTCTAGCAATCCACTTAGCCCCTCGGATCCGGAAATCCCGGGGAGGGTCGCGACAGACTACGACTTCCGCTGGGGACTGGTTTTAAACACCGTATTAGAGGATTAAGCGATTAAAAGGTTGGGTGCTTTCTAACAATTTATCTGCAGAGCGTCTTAAGGTGAGATTAAGTCACCATAACTGAACGTGCATAAATGTTCTATTGCCAAATGGGTAGTTATGAAGGGGAGGAGTGAGTGCTAACATGTTTATGCAGGGTTGAGTTTAGGGTTGTTTGTTTATTTTCTGCAAATTAGAAGCGCTGTTTGATATCAACTGCTGGCATGTCTGCATATTTTGGAGGATCACAACACTTGCACACACACACAAGCGCCTAAACCCAAAAGTTTCCCCAGCGAAATACTATTCTTATGCCGCCATAGATAGGGATCGGTATGCAAAGCCCTAGCGTTTAGATTGCGCCTGGGTTGGACCAATTCGATCCCGCCTCGCATCTGAAATTGATGATTCTATCCCACTGACGTTTGATAGCGCTGTGGGCAAAAGTTGTTGAATCTAGGATAGGCGGAGCCTTTTAGGATAATCCCGTGTCCTTCTTTTTATTTCTGAGTTAATTCCTCAACTTGTCTCATGCGCATGTGAATTGTTCGGTTGTATACTAAAACCAAAAATGTAAAACGAGTCTAGTTGCTTGTAAGGCTTCTACCTTACACTTGTAATTTATTCAACATTCTTCCGCTTTAAATTCTACATACCATACACATCGGCATTATCTCACAAAAATTATCATTGAGTGATTGGTCTGGAAAGCCTTTTTAGCGAATAGAAGGATGATTTCCCCAAGTCATGTCATAGCTCTCGAGACAACAACAAGAGGGCAAAGAAGCATTCACCGCCACAACACCAACATGGAAGCCCTTGAAGCATGCCGATTCGCCTGTAGGAGGGAGCTCCAAGATGGATGGACACATATGCTAGTTTGAGGAAATCCGATTAAACCATGACCGACTTGTGATTATGACTTGGGGGCATCCTTAGTAGGTATCACATCCATTTATTGCAGATCATTTCTAAACTTTGTACTATCGGATTTTCTCATGTGGGAATCATTTCTATCTCATCCATTAGATTGATGATTTTACTTTTCTACTAGGGATCTTTTGAGTTGTATCTACAATAAAATCCTGGTTACACTGAAATTCCCCTTTTTAAGATGGGTGTGATAGTGGCTTTCATTCTAATCACTCGAGTGATCCCAGTCAATTGCATAATTCCCTTTGAGGGAAATCTGGTTTAAGACTCTATATATAGACACCTCCTTGGTTTAAATAAAGAATGTAAACCTTATTTCACAAAAGGAAATGTGAAATTGAATGGTCTCATGCATATACTCTTATCTATGAATCCATGAGAACTAGTCAAAGTCCGTTCATGCTTTCAAATTCAAGAAAATAGGGGATGCTCGAATTGTCACCCCGCTTCTAGTAAACGGCTTTAATTTAGATGTCCTATAGTTCTGTCGAATTTAGGACGTATTGAAATCGCACTTTGCATTTTTTAAACCATTCCCTTAGTTTTCATTGAAATTAATCAAAAGCAGTTATCATGGATTACATTCGTCTTTCAATGGTATGCTTTCGTATGATAAATATTGATTAAGAGCTTTCCACGCAAGACTAAGACTCGCGTTAAAGATCCTTATCTTCATTAATCACAAGAAGGCATAAAATGAAAGGATTTATGCTTTCTTTTCTATTTTACTCTCCTAATACAATCTATTTCACCAAATTAAGTAATAAAACAGGGAAGGAGAATCTCACAAACGTCGGGAAAAACATGGAGAGATAACGGCACTGACTCGCCGACTTACTAAGCTAGAGAATCAAGTGGCACAGTTTGCTATACTCTCAAAGCTTTCAACAGAAGATAAAGCTCTCGCTCCATTGTTTGCTATGAAAAGCCCTACGGTCACACACCTACCGAATCACTAGTTATTGATACCGAAGAGGATGAGTGACAGAGAGAAATCCTTTTAGTCCCACGCTCTACCTTGATGAAAGACTCTAGCTCTTTAGTAGAGAAAGAGGACCGTGCAATTTAACTAAGGCTGAAATTCATCTAGATGTTCCCCGAAAGGAAACACATCACTTCCTCGCCTCGTAGTCCCTAATATCTTTCAAAGACCGGAATTTACCAAGAAGTACGATGGTCATCGGATGTCCGAAAACTCATATCAATTACTTTTTGAAGAGATGACTGAATATGTTGACGATGACTCACTCTTGATTCAGAGAATTTCAATATACTCTGATTGGTCCTGCGCTATCATGGTTTATGGCGCTTGATATTAGGGATATCGAAGAGTGGGATGATCTTGCTGACCAATTTCTGCAACAGTATAGATACAATGTGAAGACTATCCCCACCAGAATGGATCTGAAGTATGTGGAAATGAGGAGGAATGAACACTTTAGATCGTTCGCACAGAGATGGAGAGCGAAAGCTGCTCAAGTTCAACTCCACTAGATGAGGATGAGTTAATAGGATACTTCTGATATCCCTTCCATACAAATTCTTTGATCGGCTGCATACATCTGGTTGTCAATCATTTTCTCATTTGGTGGACGTTGGTGAAAGAGTAGAGTGGGTCATGCGAAATGACAAGTCCAGAAATAAGAAAAATTATGGGGAATACTCTCAGTCAACAAGGGACTATCTAACGGAGCAAAGGCCCCATGTCAAGGCAGGTCAACTATGAATCAAACTCTCAAAATAAGTCAGGATACCAAATACATGTTTCCACTTCCCATCAGAGGCAATATGAGACTAAGATGGAAAATCTCGAAAATCTAACCGAGTGAAGAAGCCCCCACCAAAGCAATTCACTCCACTTCCATGTCCTTACTCGAAGCTACTCCCAATGTTATTAGAAAATGGGTTAGTTGCGAAAGAGCCCCCAAGAAAGAACCCTTCGAAAAATTTCTCCGGCCATGATGAGGCTAAGACATGTGTGTATCACATGGGTGAAATGGGGCACGACATCGACAGTTGTTTAGTTCTCAAGAATAAAGTTCAGGCCCTCATAAACAGCAAGATCCTCAAGCCTGATGACCTAGAGTTAAAAATACTACATAGCCATTCACTTGAACATTAAGGAGTAATCCTCATAGATGGCAATGAGAAGATAAAAGCTGGATTTCTTAGTTGGTATCTCCGAATCGTGAAGCAATTTCAACTATGGTATCATCATATCTCAAAGGAGTTTGTGGAAGAAAATGATTCACCGATATGAGGAGAACACCCTGCTAGCACATGAAGAAGCTGAGCCGCTCACAGCCGTTTCAAATTTTGCAAAAAAAACAAGTCAATGCTAATTGTGTTTGCATCGTATCGTTTCCGTTCATACTGCAAGTAGAACTCGATGGCACCTTGGATCTTGAGCCGTTGATCCAAGGTAGTCTCCTTTGTAAAACGGCCTTATCATTTCATTCTAGTGAATCCATATGCACGTTTTATTAAGGACATGCGGGAATATTCCAGACCGGCCCAATGATGACACTTGTCTTCGATTTCGAAGACTTGAGGCCCGATTCCCGCATGTTTCCTAGTTTTCAAATGAATTTTCACAGGAACGAGAAATGTCCGATGGTATAAGGACTAGTTCCCCCATTCTTAATTCTTTTGTTGAAAATGTCTTTTAAAGGAATTTTTCAAAACATCTCATGCATCAACTGTGATGTTGCTCATAGTTTACTTGTGCAGATATCTCTAGGAATGGTGCTCCAAGAAGGTAAACGTGATCGTCCTAATGGAAACATCTCATATATAGTCTAACATCGTCGATATGTTCCTTTGGGCCTAGGTGAAGATGGCCCAACTACTCAAGATGACGGAGAAAATGGTGATCGAAGATGAACAGAAAGTTTATTAAAAGCAGCCCCCTCAATTCTACCAAGAAGCAATTATCGGGGCAACGAATGAGGAAAGTCATTAAGTGCGACTACATGGCCACCAAGAAAGAACGAGACTGAGTTATCCCTCTCAACGATAAATGGAAGTAAAGCACTTGAGGACCTGCTCCGAAGGCGAAGATGGTTGAGAAAGTCGCTTAATCACCATATAATAGGTTACATAAGCGTGAGCTATTTTCACTTTTGAGGAGGTGACACAAGTATCAGATGAAGGGTAAGGGTAATCGCTCCAATCTTTCATTACCTGAAGGGTCTTAAGTGCACGTCCTTTCTATCCATACAGGGTATCAAAATCATCAAGGGGCAAAACATTTGAAGCCGCGATACCCATGAAGATGAAAAACTGATGACTCAAATAGCAGAATAAAGAGTGGAAAGCAATAGGGAATCGCTCGGAGCAAGTTCACCCCCCCCCTTGGACTTGCTCCTAGCGGATTCCCTTATTGCTTCCACTCTTTATTCTGGCTATTTGAGTCATCAGTTATTTTCATCTTCATGGGTATCGCTCTTCAAAATGTTTTGCCACTTGATGATTTGATAACCCTGTATGGATAGAAAGGACGTGTCAATTAAGGACCCTTCAGGTAATGAAAGATTGGAGCGATACCGCCTTACCCTTCATCTGAACTTGTGTCACCTCCTCAAAAAGTGAAAATAGCTCACGCTTATGTAACCTATTATATGGTGATTAAGCGACTTTCTCAACCATCTTCGCCTTCGGAGCATTGTTCCTCAAGTGCTTTACTTCCATTTATCGTTGAGAGGGATAACTCAGTCTCGTTCTTTTCTTGGTTGGCCATGTAGTCGCACTTAAATGACTTTCCTCATTGTTGCCCCGATATGCTTCTTTGGTAGAATTGAGGGGGCTGCTTTTAATAAACTTTCTTCGTTCATCTTCGATCACCATTTTCTCCGTCATCTTGAGTAGTTGGCCATCTTCAACCTAGGCCAAAGGAACATATCGACATGTTAGACTATATATGAGATGTTTCCATTAGGACGATCACGTACCTTCTGGAGCACCATTCTAGAGATATCTGCACAAGTAAACGTATGAGCAACATCACAGTTGATGCATGAATGTTTTGAAAAATTCCTTTAAAAGACATTTTCAACAAAAGAATTAAGAAATGGGGGAACTAGTCCTTATACCATCGGACATTCTCGTTCCTGTGAAATTCATTTGAAAACTAGGAAACATGCGGGAATCGGGGCCTCAAGTCTTCGAAAATCGAAGACAAGTGTCATCATTGGCCGGTCTGGAATATTCCCGCATGTCCTTAATAAAACGTGCATATGGATTCACTAGAATGAAATGATAAGGCCGTTTTACAAAGGAGACTACCCTGGATCAACGGCTCAAGATCCAAGGTGCCATCGAGTTCTACTTGCAGTATGAACGGAAACGATACGATGCAAACAATTAGCATTGACTGTTTTATTTTGCAAAATTTGAAACGGCTGTGAGCGGCTCAGCTTCTTCATGTGCTAGCAGGGTGTTCTCCTCATATCGGTGAATCATTTTCTTCCACAAACTCCTTTGAGATATGATGATACCATAGTTGAAATTGCTTCACGATTCGGAGATACCAACTAAGAAATCCAGCTTTTATCTTTCTCATTGCCATCTATGAGGATTACTCCTTAATGTTCAAGTGAATGGCTATGTAGTATTTTTAAACTCTAGGTCATCAGGCTTGAGGATCTTGCTGTTTATGAGGGCCTGAACTTTATTCTTGAGAACTAAACAACTGTCGATGTCGTGCCCCATTTCACCCATGTGATACACACATGTCTTAGCCTCATCATGGCCGGAGAAAATTTTCGAAGGGTTCTTTCTTGGGGGCTCTTTCGCAACTAACCCATTTTCTAATAACATTGGGAGTAGCTTCGAGTAAGGACATGGAAGTGGAGTGAATTGCTTTGGTGGGGGCTTCTTCACTCGGTTAGATTTTCGAGATTTTTCCATCTTAGTCTCATATTGCCTCTGATGGGAAGTGGAAACATGTATTGGTATCCTGACTTATTTTGAGAGTTTGATTCATAGTTGACCTGCCTTGACATGGGGCCTTTGCTCCGTAGATAGTCCCTTGTTGACTTGAGAGTATTCCCCATAATTTTTCTTATTTCTGGACTTGTCATTTCGCATGACCCACTCTACTCTTTCACCAACGTCCACCAAATGAGAAAATGATTGACAACCAGATGTATGCAGCCGATCAAAGAATTTGTATGGAAGGATATCAGGAAGTATCCTATTAACTCATCCTCATCTAGTGGGAGTTGAACTTGAGCAGCTTTCGCTCTCCATCTCTGTGCGAACGATCTAAAGTGTTCATTCCTCCTCATTTCCACATACTTCAGATCCATTCTGGTGGGGATAGTCTTCACATTGTATCTATACTGTTGCAGAAATTGGTCAGCAAGATCATCCCACTCTTCGATATCCCTAATATCAAGCGCCATAAACCATGATAGCGCAGGACCAATCAGAGTATATTGAAAATTCTGAATCAAGAGTGAGTCATCGTCAACATATTCAGTCATCTCTTCCAAAAAGTAATTGATATGAGTTTTCGGACATCCGATACCATCGTACTTCTTGGTAAATTCCGGTCTTTGAAAGATATTAGGAGCTACGAGGCGAGGAAGTGATGTGTTGTCCTTTCGGGGAACATCTAGATGAATTTCAGCCTTAGTTAAATTTGCACGGTCTCTTTCCTCTACTAAAGAGCTAGAGTCTTTCATCAAGGTAGAGCGTGGGACTAAAAGGATTTCTTCTGTCACTCATCCTCTTCGGTATCAATAACTAGTGATTCGGTAGGTGTGACCGTAGGGCTTTTCATAGCAAACAAGGAGCGAGAGCTTTATCTTCTGTTGAAAGCTTTGAGAGTATAGCAAAAATCTGTGCCACTTGATTCTCTAGCTTAGTAAGTCGCGCATCAGTGCCGTTATCCTCCATGTTTATTCCCGAACGGTTTGTGAGATTCTCCTTCACTGTTTATTATCTAATTTGGTGAAATAGATGTATTAGGAGAGGAAAATAGAAAAGAAAGCATAAATCCTTTCAATTTTATGCCTTCTTGTGATTAATGAAGATAAGGATCTTTACGCGAGTCTTAGTCTTGCGTGGAAAGCTCTTATCAATATTTTCATAAGAAAGCATACCATTGAAAGGAATGTAATCCATGATAACTGCTTTTGATTAATTTCAATGAAAACTAAGGGAATGGTTTAAAAAATGCAAAGTGCAATTTCAATACGTCCTAAATTCGACAGAACTATAGGACATCCAAATTAAAGCCGTTTACTAGAAACGGGGACAATTCGAGCATCCCATATTTTCTTGAATTTAGAAAGCATGAACGACTTTGACTAGTTATCATGGATTACATAGAAGAGTATATGCATGAGCCATTCAATTTCACATTTCCTTTTGGTGAAATAAGGGTTAAGCATTCTTATTTAACCAAAGGAGGTCTAATAGAGAGTCTTAAACCAGATTTCCCTCAAAGGGAATTATGCAATTGATTGGGATCACTCGAGTGATTAGAATGAAAGCCACTATCACACCCATCTAAAATCTCTAGTGTAGACAGGATATTGTAGATACAACTCAAAAGATCCCTAGTACATCAAATCTAATGGGATGAGATAGAAATGATTCCCACATGAGAAAATCAGAGTACAAAGTTTAGAAATGAAATCTGCAATAAATGGATGTGATAACCACTAAGGATGCCCCAAGTCAAATCACAAGTCGTCTGGTTGAAATCGGATTTCCTCAAACTAGCATATGTGTCCATCCATCTTGGAGCTCCCTCCTACAGGCGAATCGGCATGCTTCAAGGGCTCCATGTTGGTGTCGTGGCGTGGAATGCTTCTTTGCCCCCTTGTGGTTGTCTCGAGAACTATGACATGACTTGGGGAAATCATCCTTCTATCCTAAAAATGGCTTTCAGACCAATCACTCAAATGATAATTTTTGTGAGATAATGCACGATGTGTATGGTATGTAGAATTTAAAGCGAATGTGAATAAATTACAAGTTAAAGGTAGGAAAGCCTTACCAACTAGACTCTTTTTATTTTGGTTTTAGGTATACCAACCGAACAATTCACATGCGCATGAGACAAGTGAGGAATTGACTCTAGAAAATAAAAGAAGGGACAGGGTATGGACCTAAAAGGCTCCACTATCTGATTCAACAACTTTGCCCACAAGCGCGATCAAACGTCAAGTGGGAAGAATCATCAATTCAGATAGCGAGCGGGATCGAATATGGTCAACCCAGGCGCAATCAAACGCTAGGGCTTTGCATACCGATCCCTATCTATGGCGGCATAAGAAGAGTATTTCGCGGCTTGGGTTTAGGCGCTTGTGTGGCAAGTGTTGTGATCCTCAAAATATGCAGGACATGCACAGCAGTTGATATCAAACAGCGCTTCTAATTTGCAGAAAATAAACAAACAACCCTAAACTCCAACCCTGCATAAAACATGTTAGCAATCACTCCTCCCCTTATAACTCCCATTTGCAAGAACATTTAACACGTTCAGTTAGTGGACTTACCTCACCTTTAAGAGCGCCTGCAGAAAAGTATGTTAGAAAGCACCAACCTTTTAATCGGCTTAAGTCCTCTAATAGGGTTAAAACCAAGTCCCCAGCGGAGTCGCTAGTCTGTCGCGACCCTCCCGGGATTTCCGGATCCCGAGGGAGCTAATGGATTGCTAGGCCCATTGGATATCTGGGCTCAGCTCGGGCCCTCCCAGGCCCATACCAAATCGCGTCAGGGAGATTTAAATCGAGATCGACCTTAGTGTGGTCGGGTGACATGTGTGAATGGTGAGCATGCCATCGGGGTCGCCACCAATCATATTATGGAGGGTATGACTGGAAACTCTATCAACGATTGGAGAGATCGTTCGATCCTACGAAAACCAGATATCTAGATTCGGGGACTTTGTTACGTCGATATTGCTATCGACGCCCTTTCGGTACTAAGTTGGGTATTTTTCCTAATTTAAGGAATCATGGCAGTCGAGATTGGGTGAGGTAGGCTCTCTAAAAGGTCTAAAGGGTTCATGCAAATGGGAGTATTTATCCTATCAATCACAATCATATAAATAAAGGGCAATCAGGAATCAATTCAGAGAGAAATCACACACCATCAGTCAAAACAAGCAACGGGAAACCTAGAAGTCGAGGGAAACATACCAATAGGTCAGGGGGTGATTTGGGATGATTTGGAAATGATTTGGGTCAGATGGACCAGAGGGGTAAAAATGGTAATCTCCTAGGGGCCGGGGGGTCAAAATGTGAAACTGGGTTGAGTATGATTTTTCCTTGATTTCATAATTTTTCGAGAATTTTACTGAATTTCTCTGCATTTTTTTAGATTTTTCTGTAATTTTTTAGACTTTTCTAGGACCTTTCTAAGAATTTTCTATTTTTAGAACCTGTTCTATATTGTCTGAGATTTTATTTGATTTTCTAGATTATCCCTTTTTTTTAAAAAACATTTTTTATATTTTAGAATAAAATTTCACGAATTTTTTTAAAAATTTCTATGAATTTAAATGACCCTTTTTATTTTTTTTTCTATGAATTTCACAAATTTTACTATTTTTTATTTTCCAATAATTCCTAAATCTTCCTAATTGTCAAGGTTTTCTGAAAATTTTTTA
>JAGVVM010023313.1:0-18967 GCA_019149425.1 Psidium friedrichsthalianum | reverse complement strand
CCCGTTTTAACACCCCTCTTTTTGATGCATTTCTTTTGTAGCGGAAAGGAAGACATTATGAAAAAGAAGCAGAAGAACAGAAAAGCATTTAACGATTTTGGAAGTGTTGGAATCAAGAAGATCTCCAAGGAAGAGGAAAATGACTAGCAGTAGCTGTTTGAAGAGTTGGAAGGATGATTAGTTCTAGTACTTTTTGTTGACATGATCCTCTTGAATTAAGATCAAGAGATGGATTTCATTTTTTGTAGTTTTGGAAGTGTTTAAGATGTAGCAATGTTGCTGTAAGAGCAATAAGTATTCTGAGCAAGAAATTTTGTGTTTTTGATAATACATTCGATATTTAAAAAAGAGGTGCACTTTGCCTTATTTTCATCTAATATATTGGTGTTAAAGAGTACATTCAATATTCTTGAATAGTAGTTTGTGCGTTGTGCGCTTACACTTGATTCTTGTTTGTAAAAATTTTGTTGCATTTGTAAAAATTTGTTGTGTTTGATCACTGCTTCAGTAAAATGCGGCTTCAACGAAGGTTGGCCAAAAGAGACAAAAATAAAGGGCAATTTCAATCTGCATCGCCACTCTCAAATGGTTTGATAGCCATATGAATGCCGTCTGCATATCTTCCAAATTGTGCCTTTCAACTTTCAACAATAACAAGCTTAGCTTGTTCAGAGATAGACATGAATTTTCCTGCTTAACAACTTTAATGAATTTTCATTGTAATAACATCAATTTCTATTGCTAACACAAGGGGTGAATGATTTTAACATTTTCATTCCTAAAAATCAATTGTCTATTGCAACAAATCACAATCACAGGCCTAATGCTAACTTTCTCACTATGTCTACTGTTAACATATCTGACTGTGGGAGCTCGATCAATGTCGGACTGAATGAAACTGGATTGAGTCGCACGAGGAAAGATAATGTGATAGACCAGACTATAGAGGAGAAGTTGATTGAGGGAAGAATCGTGGATTGAATTCGGAAATCATTTGATTTTGCTCCGGCTCCTTGGTGATGATGTAGAGTCAAAGCCCCCTCTTTTCCTTCTCCTCAGGGACAAACTTGCTTATGTGCCGAATCACTACATGGATGTCAAACCATGCCACTTTTGCCACAGGTTCAGCTTCGTGTGTCTAATTGAGACTTCATCTTCACTTCTTGCATTGTAAGTCCTCTAGCTTTTTTGGTTCTGGAATTTTGGTCAAGGAAGGATGTATGCTATAATCTGTACACAAAGAGTGAATGTGTGAAAATTGACTGAGAAGACAACCAATTTATCTGCTTCTTTGAAGCAAGTCCTTCAAATGCCAAATCGTGAACAATATCCCAGTAGGCTATTGCTTTGTCATCCATCCGAAGTTCAAGATTATAGCCGCCACACTCTAGAAAAGTTGGATTGCTCAAAATGTTGCCATCTTCAAACACCAATCGCGAAAGCCCACGATCACAGTTGCTTCAATTGTCATTTTACACCAAAAATTACTCGAAATTGAACAAAAGGACGATAGAGATCGAGAGTGTGACGAAAGACTTACCAAAAGATGAAAAACCTCACACAATCAAGACATTGAAACTGAATATTGATGGGTTGCGCCTCACCGGTTAACAGAGGACGCAATCGCTTGCGTCTATCACGGCCTGAAAGGAAGATCGCTCGATGGCTTTGCGCGACCTGTACGGGCTTCCTCTGCTCTTCAATCAACCAGAGCATGCGTGCCTCCACTCGTTCCACCAGAGAGAGGCGGTGGCGCACCCTCCACAATCCCAAGATCGGAATCGTCGCCAGCATCGACCTCAACAAAGCCATCTTCATTCTATTGTCGATCTAAGCATTTAAGAAATCTGCAACTGAGGAGGAAGAAGAACGGCATTTTCCTTTTTTTCTTTTGGTTCCAACAGAGTGATTGTGAAGAAGAGGGTATCTCTGAAACCCTACTTTAATGAAAAAAAGTCATTTTTTTTTAAGTATATGCTTGTCATAATTTAAAAATCCAACTCATCTGTCCATGCTCATTCAGTTAACCCTCCAAGATCATCACTTAAGGTTTAAACAAATAGAAGGACTAGATTGGTCATTATCGATAGTTCAAGGACCATTTGTGTCAAATAAAAATAGGGACATATGCACATTTAATTGAAAGTTTAATCAAAATTAAATAGGAAATGCAAAAAGAGGATTAAACTAGAGAGTTGGGTGCAAACCACTCATGAAATTGAGACAAAGCACTAATGAAAATACGATAGTCCATTAAAAACTCATGGGTGATAGGATCCACTCTACCACTTCAATAGTGAAGTGAAAGAAGCACAAAAGCTCTTACCCAAATCTCACAAAACCACAACTAATGCCTGAACCAAATATAGATCTCCATATCACGGATGAAAACAACTTAATCACGATATTAAAATGTAGCAAACTTGAAAATACATGTTGCATTGATGACCAAATTCTGAACCATATCACCATTAGGCCAGTATGATTCATCTATGATAACAATCTCTAGGCTAGGATCAACCACCAACGGTTTAGGTTCATCTATGATAATGATTCTGCTATTGGGTGCGAGGGATGAAGAGACGAATATTAGGGCTGGATATTTTCCTTGACTTTCTTTCTTTCATAAAATCCTTACTTGAAACTCTTAGTGAAATCGGCTGGAATTTATGAGAATTTTCTATTGTGAAAAATGGAATTTGAAATTAGCTTTCAATTGAAATTTATTTTTATTTTTTAAAAAACCATGTACTATTATACTTATGATAAGGGTTTGAACTAGCATATATATCTAATCAAGGCCGTCCGAATTTGAATCAGATTAAGTGAGCTAGCGTGTTTATTAGAACAAGCAAGAGTTTTAACGTGGAAAAATTAAGTTCGTGTTGAGAAAAGTCATTTCTCAAAAGTTGATATTTAGTTTTACATCCAATGCATCAAGCAATAAGCCACGACAATAAAAAAAAATTTCCACAACTTTTTTAGGCTTCAACAGTAACATAAATTACGAGTATGTGGATTTGAAGCTAGAGGGACTTCGTTAGAAAGGTCATAAAATGTAAGTTTCAACGACTAGATTTGAAAAATTAAAGTCCATTTTTTTGACATTGAAATTCTCATTAGGACTCGCATTTTAATTAAGTCAATTTATTAGAGGTGAGCTAGGTTCGGTCTAAATTCTAGCTAGAACCTGGAATTTACCTGTCGAAATCGATTATCCAGTTTTTGGAACTTGGAACATACCAAGGTTGGTTTTAGTGTCTATCGAGGCCCAAGTGTGGCTTCAATCTCATAGCCACAGTCACTATAAACTCTAGTGACCGGAATCACACATTTGCCTTTTCCTTTTTGAGTTTGTTGACATAAACATTACCAATCTTTCTCCTTCAAAATAGTTTGGTTATATTTGCTCACAAGAACAAAACCTGCTCTTTTAATCCATTATATTGAAATTGATATGGGACCAGCTAAATTATTGCTTTGTTACTCCACTAAATTCGCTCACAAGGAGTGAATTATCTTACCAGATTGAAGGGGATCCAAAGAATGTAAGACATCAATAAAACTATCACAAAACCCAAAAACAGTGATAATGCATCTTAGAGACATTTTATCAAACAGTGAGAGTGCCTAGGTCAAGAAGACGATATTGAACATTTCAAGATTCCAACTCAAACCTAGACCGAACATAGGTGGCGCACAATGCATTATACATAACATCCTAGAATCGAAAAGGAAATCGGCTCATGGTCTGAACACAACAAGACAGAGCAAGGCGAATTCGTGGGTTAGACACTAAACTATGAAGGTCCCTACTAGGATTGCGAAGGGCAATCGGGGGGCAAGCTCGAGATAAGTAGTGTTTTGGCCAACCATGTCGTGAGGTCCTTGAGCCGGGATCCTTGGGAAGAAAAGTTTGGACCAAAACAAGATAGGACTCACTGGAGATGGCTGTGAAGCAGGAAAGCGAGAATTGCCGGTCTGGGTGTATTGTCGGACAGTGATGGCAACGGTAGTAAATAGGGGTGGCCACGTGTCGGTTTGGGCTCGGAATTGGACCGGTCAAAATCAGAACCGGCTCGTTAACCAGTTCATCGATTCAGAACTGGAACCGGCGGTTCGAGGCAGTTGCAAACTGTCGATTCGGAACCGCCTCAAACCGCTGTTAAGAGCTGGTAGTTACTAACGGCTCTAAAAGGAGCTGTTGGCTCCAAGGGCCACCACCTTAAAAAATAAAAATAAAAAATAAAAAATAAAATGTATTATCCAAAACTTATAAATACTCCCTCATCTTTCTTTTTTTCACACAAATTCTCTCAAATTTTCTCAAATTCTCTCAAGCTCCCAATTCTCTCAAACTTTCAATTACATTATCGATTGTCTAATTTTTTTTTTTTTTTATTATTATCTCCTTTAAAAAACTTCATATTGCAAATTCTTTTTTCATATCCTTTTTTTTTGTATTATACCATATATATTTTATATATCCAAAAAAATGGCAAGTGAAAGTAGAGCTAGTGGTAAAAGTAAGAGTACAATGGGAGAATCCAATTATCATAATTATCATGATTATGCAGATTGGGGAGTTGATGTAGATAATGAAATCAACATTTTCCCTAATATGGAGCAAATCCCCAGACAGGAGAGTCTTCATCCTCCCACTACCACCGATGTCGAAGAAATATTAACAACAAAGGAGCGGAATGGTTCATCTATCAAATGAAAACACTTTCGTGAAAATGGAAGATTTGGAAAAAGGGTCCAAATAGGTATAATTTAGTTTGTAAATATTGTACTAAATCATACAGCTTTGTATATGGACAATGATATGACACATTTACTCGGCATCTTAGGTTGAAACATCTAATCGAACTGGGAATTGACACTAGCCAACAACAAATTTTTGGGTATGTCAATCTTAACACTTCTCCTTTATTCGTTTTAATAAAAAAAACTTATAGACAAAAATTAGGTAAATTTATTTCCGTTGAACATTTATCATTTAGTTTTGGTGAAAATTTTGGTTTTAATCAATTTATACAAAATGCATGTGCTCTACAAGTAAAACGTGTTCCTAGAAATTCACTTAAATGAAAAATTAAAAATCTCTATAGAAAAGGAAAAAAGATTTACAAACTTTTTTTTTTATGAATTTTAATGGACGTGTGCATATAGGTAGCGATATTTGGAGTGATCATTAGTAAATTAATTTTATATGGGTGTAACACGTCATTGGATAGATGGCGATTGGAATATTCAAAAAAGAGTCATTGCATTTAAAATTTTTGATTCTAGGCGTACGGTAAGTAATATTTATAAATTAATTAGATAAATTTTAGAAGAATATTATTTGCTTCATAAAATTTTTTCAATTGGTTTTGATAATACCGCGGCAAATACCGCTTTGATCATTGAACTTGAAAATATTTGTAAACCCGCTTTTGGTGGACAATTTTTTCATGTTAGATGTGATTGTCATGTTTTAAATTTATGTGTACAAGATAGTTTAAAAACTCTTGAAGTTTCTCTTAACCTAATAAAAACAGCAATTCGATATTTATGGAAACATCTCCAAATAATGAAAGAATGGGGAAAATATTGTAAAGTAAATGGAAAAAAACCAAAAACATTTTTAAAAGATGTTCCAAATCGTTAAAATTCTATTTACGAGTTGCTTAATGAATCTTTTGCATATAAAGATTTATTGTGTGCATTTATTTCAGATAATATACCTGAAATTAATTTATACCATCAAGAATGGGATAGCTGTAAAAAAATTTAAAAAATTTTAAAAGTTTTTAATGACGTAATTTATATTTTATCTGGTGTTTATTATCCAACTACACATTTATTTTTAATAAAATGTATTAATATTGTTGGAGTTTTTGAAGAAAATGAAAATGATGATAAAGGTTGGTGATACTATTAGCGTAATGCAAGCAAAATGGCTATATTATTATGGAAAAATTCCTATTATTTATTTAATTGCTTCTGTTTTTGATTCACGTTGTAAATTAGATGGTTCATGTGATTATTTGAATACGTATTATGAATATTTATATTTAGCTCATACGATAAATATTAAAACTATAGAAACAAATGTTAAAAACGTAATGCTAGAATTATATAATGAATTTTGTAGAACATATAATGTTGTAGGTGATAGTGGAAGTGGACTTCAATCTAGTAGCTTACAATGTGAAGACCCAGATAATATTAGTAGAGGATACCAACTTTTAATTAAAGACAAAAATGAAAAAAATGTGTAATAGGAAGTAATTTCGAAATAGAAAACTATCTAACAATTTCTTTTGAGTTTGATGAATTTGAAGGTAGCAAAAGTTTCAGTATATTAGATTGGTAGAAGAGGTATTTCACCCAATACTCAATTTTTGCTCTCATTGCAAAATAAATTTTAGCAACTCTATGTTCAACAGTTGTAGTAGAACAAACATTTAGCGCTGGAGGCAATATTTTAGATGAACAATGTATAAAATTAAATCCCAAATCGGTGGAGTTTCAAACTTGTGTTGACGATTGGACAAAGGTTCAATATAGATAACAAGAGATAGATTGCCATAATGAATCTGAATTTTTTGATGATGGAGACACCACTACTATTGATATAGGATTGGGTAGCGACGATTGAGGATGAGGTAAGTATGAGATTATCAAAGGTAAGAGAACTAGATAGACTTTGATTCTTTTATCCCCAAGAAGATATATATGCGTTTAATGATAAATCATTAAGCTCAAGCCCCCTTATACTCCTTTTTTCCTCATACATTTATTTGATATTACATTATTTCATAATTTCATAATTCATTATTTTCTTTTATTTCATAATGCATTATTTGATAATTTAATTGGAATTTTATTACAAATTCATCACAAATTAATTTTTAAACTCAAAAACTTAAAAAACAAAAAATCAAAATCGATTCAGAACCAATAGTCAGCGGTTCGGTGGTTCGGAATCGGCGGTTTGGAACCGCCGAACCAAATGGAATTGGCTCGGAACCTCCGATTTTGAATCAGAATTGGAACCGTAAATGGCGGTTCCGGTTCCTCCAAATTTGAAACCGGAACCGCTGGCTCATGAACTGAAATCGGCGGTTCTCGAATCGTGGCCACCCCTAGTAGCAAATGGCGGTATGTCCCCTGTCAGGTCACAGCGACGAGAATAGTCCAATTAGGGCTATTTGAGTTCCCAAGGCCTAAGTTCGAATGGACCACGGGTTCGGCTTCGAATTGACTACATACATTGATTGGCCGGGCTTCCTATTGTCCTTTAATCTATTTATTTACTTATTTTTCTCTCTTTTCGTTTTTGCTATTTTCCTATTTTGGTACTCCTGTAAGGATGAGCACTTAAACTATCAACCAAAAAAAAAATGACGGGTCAACAAGAACAACCAAGAAAGAGGCACACTGAGAACATCCAAGAACATTCAATTCCAACTCGGATGAGCACCGGCAAGCTCTAGAAGTGGCACACCGAAAACAACCAAGAAAGAGGAGAATTCACCAATTAGTCTAAAAGAGGGAGAAGAGTAGAATAGCGGCGAAAATAAAAACACTAGTGTTGGCACTTAATATTTGGTCATTTAAATTTTACAAAAATAATAATAATCAAGAAAATAGAATTTTTTTGCAAAAATTAAGTTTGGAATCCTTGGCCATAACTAGGAATTATATATTAGGTAATAATTTTATGTAAAGCCTTATAGATAGAATAAATAGTTGTGAATTAGGAAATTATTTCCTAATTGAGGGGTAAGTATATCGCAAATGCACAATTTTTGTATGACGATTACTTGAGTGTCATAATTTTTTTTTTGCTTATTTGAGTGTCACAACTTTTAAAAATCGATCACTCGATTGCCAACGGGATGCCAAAAAATCTGATGTGGCATTGCTAGCACTTTTTTTTTTGAATTTTTAAATATTTTGGAATTTTTTTATTTTTTTATTTTCCTATGCATTTTTTTCTGGTTTTCTACATTGGTTGGTGAGGGTCACCAGTGACCCTCGCCAGCCATGGATCTATCATTGAGGGCCGCCTTGCCCTCCGACATGGTTGGCGAGGGTCGCTAGTGACCCTTGTTGGCCAATGTCAAAAATAAAAAATAAAAAATAAAAAATAAAAAATAAAAAATAAAAAATAAAAAATAAAAAATTCACGTGTTACGAAAAAAATTAATAAAAAGTTCACGTAGGACGATTTTTCGGAAGTGACTCTTAAGTAATTCATTTTGCTCTGATTTGGCACTCAATGAGTGAAAAAAAAAAAAAAGTTGTAGCACTCACGATGTACTTACTCCTCCTAATTGATATTGCCTACAACTCAACATATTTCTTTAGATAATGGTGCACATTCAAAATAGGCCATAAAATATTCAATTCAAGTTATGATATAATCATTATCTGATTTGCATATGAACTTTCCAACTTCGAATTCCTGTGGATCGGCTTGCAGATCTCGGACAATGAGGAGAAAGATTGGAAGAGGCGAAATAAGTTGCTTGCACCAGTGGACAATCACTCTCACTGAACTAGCTATGAAGCCTTGCTGTATTTTCACCGAAGGAATCTGCAAAATGGAGGTTAAAACACAATATAGGCACAGCCAATGGGCATTGAAACTCGCTGGGATTACTGCAAAAATAAGAGAAAGGAATCAGGCTTGCTGGATAGCTTATACACGTCAAAAGCGAATCGAACTAGCGGGGACATTGGCAAAGATTCGCTCTATATCTACGCGGTGATTGTGGGAGCAAGTGATAGGGCCCCAATGCTGATCGTCTAAGGCCTCTAGATTGTTTTGCAGTGATAATGTTCACTGGTGGCGTTGGTGCAGGAGGCCGTCGGGACTATTCAACCCGGCTTCATGGCTCAGATCAGCAGTGGCTCAGCTCTAAAACAGCGGAGGGGTTTGCTAGTGGTTCGCCGGCGTTGCTAATTGCTACAAGCGAACTGGGCAGCGACGTCCGGAGGAAAACTACAACGTTGAAGGCCCAAATGAAGGCCTTGCAGGAGCACATTTTCTTATCGTCAACTCGCTCTTTGTTGGATGTTGCTTGCGATCTTCGCGTGATAGCAGAATCTGCAGGGAAAGAAAGCCCTTTTTCTACTCTGTTTCACGTTCTCTCACTTCCAATGTAGAGACCATGAATTTTCTCCGGGCCTTTAGGAGTAGAATTGGCCGCTCTCAGAACCAGCAGTAAGAACAGAGAGGAAAAACTTTTCTCTCTCCCTCTCATTCTCTTTCTCTGTCGTGTATCAAAATTGTGAAGCCCCTCACGTGTTCTCCGCAAGTAGTCCTTTATAGATGGAATGGACTAGGGTTTCTTGCTCTTTAATCTAATTATGGGCTGAGTTAAAAATTGAGGCTCAATATGGACCCCTCCCACTTATGAATTACGGCCGCACCATTCCGCCACGTAGACTTGGCCCCATTTTGCTATTTTGTGGGCTTAGTCCAATTAATTAAGCTCATAACCATCTACCGCCGGTTTCAATTAATATGCAATTGTGTTCCTAAATTATATGATAAATGCAATAATTCAATATGATGAATTGGTCCGGAAGCAGTCCCTAAGTTTTCTATGCAACATATGCTGAAATAACTAAACAAAATTTAGATGTCAACAAAGAGCAGTTGAGCCTTTTTCATTAATTGTGAGCTCTACTGCTCATTATATATATTGATGTAATCCGTAATTATTAAATAACATAATTCTTCTCTCTTTCATTTTCAGAAAGTCTGCTGTTTGGTGAAAATTTTGTGAATTTTGTGAAGGGCGCGAACTTTAGGGATTTGCTTGGTGTTTGTGTGCGTTCGGAAGACAAAGTTGAATGGGACCCTGATGTTCCTACGGTTTATTTGGACTCGGGGAAACCATTGGTAAAAATATACATCCAATTATACTTCCCCTAGTTTCTTTTTTTGATAGAATTTTGCCCACCCTTACTAATGACGTTTATTTTTTCTCCGTTTGCAAGTCTTATAACAAAACTACTGTCCTTCTTCATGTCCCTGACTATGCAATGATGTTTGTGAATGGATCTTCCTCAAAGCAAGTGTTAAGTTGCTTCGATACATATAGTCCTTTTACTTTTAGCATTCGAACCTCTTTGAATAATGCAGGCCTTTTGCCCGTGTGTGGTGGGATGAAACAGCGCCTAATGTAGTGACCATAGCACAACCCCCCAACCAGCTATGCTACTTCCCTCAGTTAGGGGCAGAGTTTGATTTGGAGATGATTATATGTCCATCTTTTAGGCTTCCTACACCCTTGGTTGTCAACAAATATGGAGTTTTAGATAGTTAAATTCTGTCTAACCTCAGTGACGACGACTTGTGTCACTCTATTTTGTTGATAATAAATGTTGTGTAGTTGCTAAATTAGCTTTAATTTCGCTAACTATGATGATATTTTTAGTTTATGAATATTTTTCTGAATATATCAAGTCATTTCACTGTAAAGTTAGGGTGAGGTAAGACTTGAATATTTCTTGCTACATTTCTAGTGTCATGTCAAATGTTATCGTCCATTACATCTTTAAGCTGAAAAGACTAGCAAATAGAAAATTAGTTATTCATGTAATTATACAACACGAATATGCAATGGCAAATAAATTATTTGATCAACTATGCACGCAATATTTTATCTTGAGCAAGAAAGTTTTACAATTCATGAAAATGCAAGACTTTAGGGTTTTTTCTTTTTTTGCAAAAAACCCTAAAGTCTTGCATTTTCATGAATTGTAAAACTTTCTTGCTCAAGATAAAATTGCGTGCATAGTTGATCAAATAATTTATTTGCCATTGCATATTCGTGTTGTATAATTACATGATAACTAATTTTCTATTTGCTAGTCTTTTCAGCTTAAAGATGTAATGGACGACAACTTTGACGTGACACTGGAAATGCAACAAGAAATATTCAAGTCTTACCTAACCCTAACTTTACAGTGAAATGACTTGATATATTTAGAAAAATATTCATAAAATAAAAATCTCATCATAGTTAACGAAATTAAAGCTAATTTAGCAACTACACAACATTTATTATCAACAAAATAGAGTGACACAAGTCGTGGTCACTGAGGTTAGACAGAATTTAACTATCTAAAACTCCATATTTGTCGACAACCAAGGGTGTAGGAAGCCTAAAAGATGGACATATAATCATCTCCAAATCGAACTCTGCCCCTAACTGAGGGAAGTAGCATAGCTGGTTGGGGGGTTGTGCTATGGTCACTACATTAGGCGCTGTTTCATCCCACCACACACGGGCAAAAGGCCTGCATTATTCAAAGAGGTTCGAATGCTAAAAGTAAAAGGACTATATGTATCGAAGCAACTTAACACTTGCTTTGAGGAAGATCCATTCACAAACATCATTGCATAGTCAGGGACATGAAGAAGGACAGTAGTTTTGTTATAAGACTTGCAAACGGAGAAAAAATAAACGTCATTAGTAAGGGTGGGCAAAATTCTATCAAAAAAGAAACAAGGGGAAGTATAAATGGATGTATATTTTTACCAATGGTTTCCCCGAGTCCAAATAAACCGTAGGAACATCAGGGTCCCATTCAACTTTGTCTTCCGAACGCACACAAACACCAAGCAAATCCCTAAAGTTCGCGCCCTTCACAAAATTCACAAAATTTTCACCAAACAGCAGACTTTCTGAAAATGAAAGAGAGAAGAATTATGTTATTTAATAATTACGGATTACATCAATATATATAATGAGCAGTAGAGCTCACAATTAATGAAAAAGGCTCAACTGCTCTTTGTTGACATCTAAATTTTGTTTAGTTATTTCAGCATATGTTGCATAGAAAACTTAGGGACTGCTTCCGGACCAATTCATCATATTGAATTTTGCATTTATCATATAATTTAGGAACACAATTGCATATTAATTGAAACCGGCGGTAGATGGTTATGAGCTTAATTAATTGGACTAAGCCCACAAAATAGCAAAATGGGGCCAAGTCTACGTGGCGGAATGGTGCGGCCGTAATTCATAAGTGGGAGGGGTCCATATTGAGCCTCAATTTTTAACTCAGCCCATAATTAGATTAAGAGCAAGAAACCCTAGTCCATTCCATCTATAAAGGACTACTTGCGGAGAGCACATGAGGGGCTTCACAATTTTATACACGACAGAGAAAGAGAATGAGAGGGAGAGAGAAAGTTTTTTCCTCTCTGTTCTTACTGCAGGTTCTGAGAGCGGCCAATTCTACTCCTAAAGGCCCGGAGAAAATTCATGGTCTCTACATTGGAAGTGAGAGAACGTGAAACAGAGTAGAAAAAAGGGCTTTCTTTCCCCTGCAGATTCTGCTATCACGCGAAGATCGCAAGCAACATCCAACAAAGAGCGAGTTGACGATAAGAAAATGTGCTCCTGCAAGGCCTTCATTTGGGCCTTCAACGCTGTAGTTTTCCTCCGACGTCGCTGCCCAGTTCGCTTGGAGCAATTAGCAACGCCGGCGAACCACTAGCAAACCCCTCCGCTGTTTGTAGAGCTGAGCCACTGCTGATCCGAGCCATGAGGCCGGGTTGAATAGTCCCGACGGCCTCCTGCACCAACGCCACCAGTGAACATTATCACTGCAAAACAATCTAGAGGCCTTAGACGATCAGCATTGGGGCCCTATCACTTGCTCCCACAATCACCGCGTAGATATAGAGCGAATCTTTGCCAATGTCCCCGCTAGTTCGATTCTGCTTTTGACGTGTATAAGCTATCCAGCAAGCCTGATTCCTTTCTCTTATTTTTGCAGTAATCCCAGCGAGTTTCAATGCCCATTGGCTGTGCCTATATTGTGTTTTAACCTCCATTTTGCAGATTCCTTCGGTGAAAATACAGCAAGGCTTCATAGCTAGTTCAGTGAGAGTGATTGTCCACTGGTGCAAGCAACTTATTTCGCCTCTTCCAATCTTTCTTCTCATTGTCCGAGATCTGCAAGCCGATCCACAGGAATTCGAAGTTGGAAAGTTCATATGCAAATCAGATAATGATTATATCATAACTTGAATTGAATATTTTATGGCCTATTTTGAATGTGCATCATTATCTAAAGAAATATGTTGAGTTGTAGGCAATATCAATTAGGAGGAGTAAGTACATCGTGAGTGCCACAACTTTTTTTTTTTTTTTCACTCATTGAGTGCCAAATCAGAGCAAAATGAATTACTTAAGAGTCACTTCCGAAAAATCGTCCTACGTGAACTTTTTATTAATTTTTTTCGTAACACGTGAATTTTTTATTTTTATTTTTTTATTTTTTATTTTTTATTTTTTATTTTTTATTTTTTATTTTTTATTTTTTATTTTTTATTTTTGACATTGGCCAACAAGGGTCACTAGCGACCCTCGCCAACCATGTCGGAGGGCAAGGCGGCCCTCAATGATAGATCCGTGGCTGGCGAGGGTCACTGGTGACCCTCACCAACCAATGTAGAAAACCAGAAAAAAATGCATAGGAAAATAAAAAAAATAAAAATATTCCAAAATATTTAAAAATTCAAAAAAAAAAGTGCTAGCAATGCCACATCAGATTTTTTGGCATCCCCGTTGGCAATCGAGTGATCGATTTTAAAAGTTGTGACACTCAAATAAGCAAAAAAAAAATTATGACACTCAAGTAATCGTCATACAAAAATTGTGCATTTGCGATATACTTACCCCTCAATTAGGAAATAATTTCCTAATTCACAACTATTTATTCTATCTATAAGGCTTTACATAAAATTATTACCTAATATATAATTCCTAGTTATGGCCAAGGATTCCAAACTTAATTTTGCAAAAAAATTCTATTTTCTTGATTATTATTATTTTTGTAAAATTTAAATGACCAAATATTAAGTGCCAACACTAGTGTTTTTATTTTCGCCGCTATTCTACTCTTCTCCCTCTTTTAGACTAATTGGTGAATTCTCCTCTTTCTTGGTTGTTTTCGGTGTGCCACTTCTAGAGCTTGCCGGTGCTCATCCGAGTTGGAATTGAATGTTCTTGGATGTTCTCAGTGTGCCTCTTTCTTGGTTGTTCTTGTTGACCCGTCATTTTTTTTTTTGGTTGATAGTTTAAGTGCTCATCCTTACAGGAGTACCAAAATAGGAAAATAGCAAAAACGAAAAGGGAGAAAAATAAGTAAATAAATAGATTAAAGGACAATAGGAAGCCCGGCCAATCAATGTATGTAGTCAATTCGAAGCCGAACCCGTGGTCCATTCGAACTTAGGCCTTGGGAACTCAAATAGCCCTAATTGGACTATTCTCGTTGCTGTGACCTGACAGGGGACATACCGCCATTTGCTACTAGGGGTGGCCACGATTCGAGAATCGCCGATTTCAGTTCATGAGCCAGCGGTTCCGGTTTCAAATTTGGAGGAACCGGAACTGCCATTTACGGTTCCAATTCTGATTCAAAATCGGAGGTTCCGAGCCAATTCCATTTGGTTCGGCGGTTCCAAACCGCCGATTCCGAACCACCGAACCGCTGACTATTGGTTCTGAATCGATTTTGATTTTTTGTTTTTTAAGTTTTTGAGTTTAAAAATTAATTTGTGATGAATTTGTAATAAAATTCCAATTAAATTATCAAATAATGCATTATGAAATAAAAGAAAATAATGAATTATGAAATTATGAAATAATGTAATATCAAATAAATGTATGAGGAAAAAAGGAGTATAAGGGGGCTTGAGCTTAATGATTTATCATTAAACGCATATATATCTTCTTGGGGATAAAAGAATCAAAGTCTATCTAGTTCTCTTACCTTTGATAATCTCATACTTACCTCATCCTCAATCGTCGCTACCCAATCCTATATCAATAGTAGTGGTGTCTCATCATCAAAAAATTCAGATTCATTATGGCAATCTATCTCTTGTTATCTATATTGAACCTTTGTCCAATCGTCAACACAAGTTTGAAACTCCACCGATTTGGGATTTAATTTTATACATTGTTCATCTAAAATATTGCCTCCAGCGCTAAATGTTTGTTCTACTACAACTGTTGAACATAGAGTTGCTAAAATTTATTTTGCAATGAGAGCAAAAATTGAGTATTGGGTGAAATACCTCTTCTACCAATCTAATATACTGAAACTTTTGCTACCTTCAAATTCATCAAACTCAAAAGAAATTGTTAGATAGTTTTCTATTTCGAAATTACTTCCTATTACACATTTTTTTCATTTTTGTCTTTTAATTAAAAGTTGGTATCCTCTACTAATATTATCTGGGTCTTCACATTGTAAGCTACTAGATTGAAGTCCACTTCCACTATCACCTACAACATTATATGTTCTACAAAATTCATTATATAATTCTAGCATTACGTTTTTAACATTTGTTTCTATAGTTTTAATATTTATCGTATGAGCTAAATATAAATATTCATAATACGTATTCAAATAATCACATGAACCATCTAATTTACAACGTGAATCAAAAACAGAAGCAATTAAATAAATAATAGGAATTTTTCCATAATAATATAGCCATTTTGCTTGCATTACGCTAATAGTATCACCAACCTTTATCATCATTTTCATTTTCTTCAAAAACTCCAACAATATTAATACATTTTATTAAAAATAAATGTGTAGTTGGATAATAAACACCAGATAAAATATAAATTACGTCATTAAAAACTTTTAAAATTTTTTAAATTTTTTACAGCTATCCCATTCTTGATGGTATAAATTAATTTCAGGTATATTATCTGAAATAAATGCACACAATAAATCTTTATATGCAAAAGATTCATTAAGCAACTCGTAAATAGAATTTTAACGATTTGGAACATCTTTTAAAAATGTTTTTGGTTTTTTTCCATTTACTTTACAATATTTTCCCCATTCTTTCATTATTTGGAGATGTTTCCATAAATATCGAATTGCTGTTTTTATTAGGTTAAGAGAAACTTCAAGAGTTTTTAAACTATCTTGTACACATAAATTTAAAACATGACAATCACATCTAACATGAAAAAATTGTCCACCAAAAGCGGGTTTACAAATATTTTCAAGTTCAATGATCAAAGCGGTATTTGCCGCGGTATTATCAAAACCAATTGAAAAAATTTTATGAAGCAAATAATATTCTTCTAAAATTTATCTAATTAATTTATAAATATTACTTACCGTACGCCTAGAATCAAAAATTTTAAATGCAATGACTCTTTTTTGAATATTCCAATCGCCATCTATCCAATGACGTGTTACACCCATATAAAATTAATTACTAATGATCACTCCAAATATCGCTACCTATATGCACACGTCCATTAAAATTCATAAAAAAAAAAGTTTGTAAATCTTTTTTCCTTTTCTATAGAGATTTTTAATTTTTCATTTAAGTGAATTTCTAGGAACACGTTTTACTTGTAGAGCACATGCATTTTGTATAAATTGATTAAAACCAAAATTTTCACCAAAACTAAATGATAAATGTTCAACGGAAATAAATTTACTAATTTTTGTCTATAAGTCTTTTTTATTAAAACGAAATAAAGGAGAAGTGTTAAGATTGACATACCCAAAAATTTGTTGTTGGCTGGTGTCAATTCCCAGTTCGATTAGATGTTTCAACCTAAGATGCCGAGTAATGTGTCATATCATTGTCCATATACAAAGCTGTATGATTTAGTACAATATTTACAAACTAAATTATACCTATTTGGACCCTTTTTCCAAATCTTCCATTTTCACCAAAGTGTTTTCATTTGATAGATGAACCATTCCGCTCCTTTGTTGTTAATATTTCTTCGACATCGGTGGTAGTGGAGGATGAAGACTCTCCTATCTGGGGATTTGCTCCATATTAGGGAAAATGTTGATTTCATTATCTACATCAACTCCCCAATCTGCATAATCATGATAATTATGATAATTGGATTCTCCCATTGTACTCTTACTTTTACCACTAGCTCTACTTTCACTTGCCATTTTTTTGGATATATAAAATATATATGGTATAATACAAAAAAAAAGGATATGAAAAAAGAATTTGCAATATGAAGTTTTTTAAAGGAGATAATAAATAAAAAAATAAAAAAAATTAGACAATCGATAATGTAATTGAAAGTTTGAGAGAATTGGGAGCTTGAGAGAATTTGAGAAAATTTGAGAGAATTTGTGTGAAAAAAAGAAAGATGAGGGAGTATTTATAAGTTTTGGATAATACATTTTATTTTTTATTTTTTATTTTTATTTTTTAAGGTGGTGGCCCTTGGAGCCAACAGCTCCTTTTAGAGCCGTTAGTAACTACCAGCTCTTAACAGCGGTTTGAGGCGGTTCCGAATCGACAGTTTGCAACTGCCTCGAACCGCCGGTTCCAGTTCTGAATCGATGAACTGGTTAACGAGCCGGTTCTGATTTTGACCGGTCCAATTCCGAGCCCAAACCGACACGTGGCCACCCCTATTTACTACCGTTGCCATCACTGTCCGACAATACACCCAGACCGGCAATTCTCGCTTTCCTGCTTCACAGCCATCTCCAGTGAGTCCTATCTTGTTTTTGGTCCAAACTTTTCTTCCCAAGGATCCCGGCTCAAGGACCTCACGACATGGTTGGCCAAAACACTACTTATCTCGAGCTTGCCCCCCGATTGCCCTTCGCAATCCTAGTAGGGACCTTCATAGTTTAGTGTCTAACCCACGAATTCGCCTTGCTCTGTCTTGTTGTGTTCAGACCATGAGCCGATTTCCTTTTCGATTCTAGGATGTTATGTATAATGCATTGTGCGCCACCTATGTTCGGTCTAGGTTTGAGTTGGAATCTTGAAATGTTCAATATCGTCTTCTTGACCTAGGCACTCTCACTATTTGATAAAATGTCTCTAAGATGCATTATCACTGTTTTTGGGTTTTGTGATAGTTTTATTGATGTCTTACATTCTTTGGATCCCCTTCAATCTGGTAAGATAATTCACTCCTTGTGAGCGAATTTAGTGGAGTAACAAAGCAATAATTTAGCTGGTCCCATATCAATTTCAATATAATGGATTAAAAGAGCAGGTTTTGTTCTTGTGAGCAAATATAACCAAACTATTTTGAAGGAGAAAGATTGGTAATGTTTATGTCAACAAACTCAAAAAGGAAAAGGCAAATGTGTGATTCCGGTCACTAGAGTTTATAGTGACTGTGGCTATGAGATTGAAGCCACACTTGGGCCTCGATAGACACTAAAACCAACCTTGGTATTTCCAAGTTCCAAAAACTGGATAATCGATTTCGACAGGTAAATTCCAGGTTCTAGCTAGAATTTAGACCGAACCTAGCTCACCTCTAATAAATTGACTTAATTAAAATGCGAGTCCTAATGAGAATTTCAATGTCAAAAAAATGGACTTTAATTTTTCAAATCTAGTCGTTGAAACTTACATTTTATGACCTTTCTAACGAAGTCCCTCTAGCTTCAAATCCACATACTCGTAATTTATGTTACTGTTGAAGCCTAAAAAGTTGTGGAAATTTTTTTTTTATTGTCGTGGCTTATTGTTTGATGCATTGGATGTAAAACTAAATATCAACTTTTGAGAAATGACTTTTCTCAACACGAACTTAATTTTTCCACGTTAAAACTCTTGCTTGTTCTAATAAACACGCTAGCTCACTTAATCTGATTCAAATTCGGACGGCCTTGATTAGATATATATGCTAGTTCAAACCCTTATCATAAGTATAATAGTACATGGTTTTTTAAAAAATAAAAATAAATTTCAATTGAAAGCTAATTTCAAATTCCATTTTTCACAATAGAAAATTCTCATAAATTCCAGCCGATTTCACTAAGAGTTTCAAGTAAGGATTTTTATGAAAGAAAGAAGTCAAGGAAAATATCCAGCCCCTAATACTCTTCATCCTTTTCGCACCCAATAGCAGACATCATTATCATAGATGAACCTAAACCGTTGGTGGTTGATCCC
>JAGVVM010023312.1:0-14693 GCA_019149425.1 Psidium friedrichsthalianum | reverse complement strand
CGATAAATTTAAAATGACACATATACATAAAAATTTTCTAATCAATCAATTTCAATATTTTCAATTTCAATTGATAAAGCGGTAGTTTCCGCTGTATTATCAAACCTCAATTTGAAAATTTTATGAATCGATATATTCTTACTAAAATTTATCTAATTAATTTATAAATATTAATTCCGTACAATCTAGAATCAAATTTTAAATGCTGAACTCTTTTTTGATATTCCCAATCGCCCTCTATACAATACGTGTACACTCCCATATAAAATTAATTTACTAATGATCTACGCAGTCCAATCTCGCTACCTATATGCACACGTCCATTAAATTCATAAAAAAAGTTTGTAATCTTTTTCCTTTTCCTATAGATATTTTTATTTTCATTTAGTGAATTTCTAGGAAACACTTTTTACTTGTGAAGCACATGCATTGTGTGTAAATTGATTACAACCAAAATTTTTCACCAAAACTAATATAATGTTCACTGAAATAAATTTACCCTAATTCCTTATCCTATAAGTTTTTTTTTTTAAAACAATAAAGGAGAATTGTTAAGATGACATACCCAAAATTTGTTGTTGGCTATGTCAAGATCCCATTTCGTAGATTTTTTCACCTAAGATTGCCCGAGTAATGTGTCATATCCTTGTCCATATACACAGCTGTATGATTTAGTACATATTTACAACTAATTATACCTATTTGGCCGCCTTTTTTCCAATCTTCCATTTTACGAAGTGTTTTCATTTGATAGATTACCATTCCGCTCCTTTGTTGTTAAATATTTCTTCGACAATCGGTGGTAGTGGGAGGATGAAGACTCTCCTGTCTGGGGATTTGCTCCATATTAGTGACAATGTTGATTTCATTATCTACATCAACTCCCAATCTGCATACTCATGATAATTATGATAATTGGATTCTCCCTTATCTCTTACTTTTTACCACTAGCTCTACTTCACTTGCCATTTTTTTGGATAATAAAATATATATGGTATAATACAAAAGGATATGAAAAAAAAGAATTTGCAATATGAGTTTTTTAAAGGAGATAATTAATAAAAAAATAAAAAAAATTAGACATCGATAATGTAATTGAAAGTTTGAGAGAATTGGGGCTTGAAGAATTTGAGAAATTGAGAGAATTTGTGTGAAAAATAAGAAAGATGAAGGGAGTATTTATAAATTTGGGATAATACCATGTTATTTTTTTTTTTTTATTTTTATTTTTTAAGTTGGTGGCCCTTGAGCCAACACTCCTTTTAGATCCGTTAGTACTACAGCTCTTAACAGCGGTTTGAGGCGTTCCGATCGACAGTTTGCAAATGCCTCGAACCGCCGATTCCCAGTTCTGAATCGAGGACTGGTTAACGAGCCGGTTCCTTCTGATTTTGGACCGGTCCGAGAAAATAAAACCCGTTCCGAGCCCAAACCGACACATGGCCCACCCCCTATTTACTACCGTTGCAATCCACTGTCCGACATACGACACCCTAGACTGCATTCCCGGCTTTCCTGCTTCACAGCCATCCTCCAGTGAGTCCTATCTCGTTTTCGGTCCAAACTTTTCTTCCCAGGATCCCGGCTCAAGGATCACGACAGGTTGGCCAACACTCTTATCTCGATCTTGCCCCCGATGTGCCCTTCGCAATCCTGATTAGGGACCTTCATATTTTTAGTGTCTAACCCACGAATTTCGCCTTGCTCTAGTCTTGGTTGTTTTCAACCATGAGGCCGATTTCCTTTTCCATTTCTGGATGTTATGTTAATGCATTTGCGCCACCTATGTTCGGTCTAGTTTGAGTTGGAATCTTGAATGTGTCAATATCGTCTTGCTTGACCTGGTCACTCTCACTGTTTGATAAAAGTCTCCTAAGATGCATTATCACTGTTTTTTGGGTTTTGTGATAGTTTTATTGATGTCTTACATCTTTGGATCCCCTTCAATCTGGTAGATAATTCACCTCTTGTGAGTGGAATTTAGTGGAGTCACAACGCAATAATTAGCTGGTCCTATCATTTCATATATGGATTAAAAGCGCAGTTTTGTTCCTGTGAGCAAATATAACCAAACTATTTTTGAAGGCGAAAGATGGGTAATGTTTGTCAACAAACTCAAAAGGAAAGGCAAATGTGTGATTCCGGTCACTAGAGTTATAGTGCTGTGGCTATGCGATTGAAGCCACACTTGGGCCTCGATAGACACTAAAACCAACCTTGGTATGTTCCACGTTCCCAAAACTAAACTGGTTAATCGGGTTCGGACAGGTAATTCCCAGGTTCTAGCTAGAAATTTAGACCGAAGACCTAGCTTACCTCTAATAATTGGACTTAATTAAATGTGCGAGTCCTAATGAGATTTCAATGTCAAAAAATGGACTTTAATTTTCAAATCTAGTCGTTGAAACTTACATTTTATGACCTTTCTAACGAAGTCCCTCTGCTTCAAAATCCACATACTCGTACTGTATGTCTGTTGAAGCCTACAAAGTTTGGAACTTTTTTTTTTTTGTTGTGGCTTATTGCTTGATGGCATTGGATGTAAACTTAATATCAACTTTGAGAAATGACTTTTCTCACAAAACGAACTTAATTTTTCCACGTTACAACTCTTGCCTGTTTCTAATAAACGCGGCTAGCTTACTTAATCTGATCAAATTCGGACGGCCTTGGATAGAATATATGCTAGTTCAAACCCTTATCATAAGTATAATGTACTGGTTTTTTAAAAAAAATCAAAATAAATGTCATTGAAAGCTATTCAATTCCTTTTTCACAATAGAAAATTCTCCTAATTCCAGCCGATTTCCGAAGAGTTTCAAGTAAGGATTTATGAAGAATAAAGTCAAGGAAATTATCCAGACCCTAATATTCGTACTCTTCATGCCTTTTCGGGCGCACCCATAGCAGACTCATTATCATCACACACAAAAACACAAAAACAACAACACAATCAACAAACAATCACACAACAAACACACACACACCACAACACAACACACACAAATCACAAAAAGACACATAACACACATAACACAAAACCACAATCACCAAACAAAACCAACACACCCAACACATCACACAAACCAATCACACACACAAATCACAAACACAATACAACACGACTAATCAAACACCACACACCAAGCCACACACATCACAACACACACACACAACAGTCAACACACACACACATCACACATATCACACACAATCACCACACAACACATACACACAACACACACCCAACCAACACACCACACAATCAAACCCACACACAACACAACAACACAACACACATAACACACACACAACACCCACAACACATCATCACACACCAACGAAATCCCACACAACACCTTACACACACACACAAACAAACACAACACACAACATCACACCCACATCTCAACAAACAACACACACCAACCACACACACCCCAACCCAACCAATACACACACACAAAGTACAACACACCAAATCAACACAAAACACACACAATCACACACACACACACACACAACTAAATCACCCAACACACACACCAATCACATCAGCCAACAACACACAACATCACATCCAGCACATCAGAAAACAACACAATCACAATCATCCATCACACAACCACACACCCACCCATCACAACAACACACACACACACCAAACACAAATCACACACAAACACACACAACACATCACATCACACAACATCACCAAGACAGCACCACAAACAACACATCACCACAACACCAACACAAAAATTCACACACACCATCACACACACACACAACACACACAAACACAACGCCCACCAACCACACAACATCACACACAACACAACACAAACCAAACACCAACACACACAACACCACACACATCACACACACCATCACAAACACACAATCACATCACACACAACACACTCACACACAATCACACCCATCACACACACACACAACACACAACACACACACACCACATCACCACACACACAGCAAATCAGCAAACAATTCACACACAAACACGAACACAGCAACACACAAATCACACACAACAAACCAACATCACACCATCACACACATCACAATCACACAACACACACAACATCACAATCAACAACACACACCAAACAACACACACACATCATCCACACACACAACAACAAAACAACACATCAGCACCCACCCACGACAACACACACAACAACACACACAAACACACAACACACACCATCCAACACAACACCACAACACACACACCACACACACACACACACACACACAACACACCACAACACACACCACACACAACACAACACCCAATCAATCCACAACAATCACACAACAACCACACAACACAAAACAAAACACACAAACACAACACACAACACACATCATCAACATCAACACAACAACAACAATCACACACAACCACGAACCCAAACACACACAATCAACACACACAAGTCACAATCACACACACACACACACAATCCACACCACAACACAACAACAAACCACACACACACACACACACAAACACAAACAAACACAACACACAACACACACAAACACACCCACAACATCAACACAAACAACACAACACACAACAACAACACAATCACACACACAAACAAACACACAACACAATCAACACAAACACACACAACATCACAATCACACACACAACAAAGTCACAACACACACACACAAACAATCACAACAAAAAAACACAAAACACACAAATCAAAAACAAAACAAACAAAAAAACAACACACACCACACACAAAAAATCACACCACACACACACACACACCAATCAACACACAAACATCACAACACACACACACACAACATCAACACACAACACAACACAACACCAAACACAACACACACAACACACACACAAATCAACACACAACACAACATCAACAAACACCACCACAATCACCACACAACCACACACAACACAATCAAACACACACACACACACAACACACAACACACACACACACACATCACAAGACATCACACACACCACACACAAACACAACAAACACACAACCAACATCACATCACACAAACACCACACAAACACACACACACACAAAATCAAAACAACAACATCACACAAACACACCACCAACACACAACACATCAACCCACAACACACACACACAACACACAACAACACACACACACACAACATCAACACAACACAAAAACCACACACACACACACAACACACACACACACCACACCCAATCAACACACAACAACAAACAATCAAACACACACACAAACACACCAAACAACACACAACAAAACACACACAACCAAAAACACAACACAACACACAAACACATCACACAACAACAACACACACACACAACCACACACACCTCACACACAATCACAACACACACACACACACACAAAACAACACACACACAACAATCACACAGCAACAACACACACACACAACAACATCAACACAAACACACACACACACAACACACAACACCATCACAAAAACAACCACAACACACACACCAACACACACATCAAACACACACACAACACACCACACACACACACAACAACACATCAACAACACACACCACAACAACACACCACAAAAAAAACACACCACCCATCACACACACAACACAAACAAACAATTCACACACCACACACCACACAATCCAACATCACAACACCTCACAAAACAACAACAACAAATCACACACACAAAAAAAACAAACACACACAACACCACACACACAATCAAACACAATCACAACACACACACACAAAAACAAAATCATCATACAACACAACACACATCACACAACACACACACACACAACAACATCACAACACATCAACACAACACAACACAACACAACACACACCACACAATCACACAACAACACATCCCACACAATCACAAAATCAAACACACAACAACCACCCACAATCACACAACACAAACACAACAACACAACACAACACAACACACACACACATCACCACAACACAACACACCACACACACACACCCAACACCACAACACATCAACAAAACAACTCACACCACACACACAACAACCCCACAATCACACACACACACACAACAATCACCACAACAACACACACACACCACAAACACCAACCACACACAACACACAAATCACACACACACACACACACACACACACCACAACCACACACACACCAACACACACACCAACAAAACACCAAACAAACACAACACACATCAACCAAACAACACAACCATCACACAACACAATCACAACACACCACACACAACAAATCAATCACAACAACACACACAACACCACATCACAACAACACAAACAACACAACACACACAACACACAATCCACAACACACACACACAACACACAAAAACCACCACACACACACACACACACAAACACACAATCAACACACACACACCACAACACACACACACAACAATCAACACAAAATCACAAACACACACACACAAACACACAAAAACAAAATCACACAACACAACAACACCACACAAACATCAACACACATCAACAACAACACACACACACAATCATCAACACACACACACACACACACACAACACATCACACAACAACACACATCAACACACACACACAACAACAACAACACAACACACACAAAACACACAACCAACACACACACACAAATCACATCACATCACACAAAACAACACACCAAACCAACACACAACAAACAAATCACACACAAAACAAAACACAACCAACACACACACACACACAAAACACACACAACACAACACACACAACAACAACACACACACAACAACAATCACACACACAACCACACCAATCACAACAACACACACACAATCACACACACATCACACACAACAAAAACACACACACACACACCACATCACACACACACACAACACATCAACAATCACACAACACAATCAACCACACACAACACATCACACCACAACAACACACACACACACCACACACAACCAAAACACAACCACACAAACAAACATCACACCAACAACACACCCAAAACAACACACACCAACACACAACAAACAACACAACAACAACAACAACAACACACACACACACAAAACACACACACACAACACACACACACAACACACACACACACACAACACAATCAACACAACCAACAATCACACATCAACACAACAAACACAACAACACACAACACCATCCACAATCACAACACAACACAAACACATCACAACAACACTCACACACCCAACACAAACACCACACACACACACATCACACCACAACACACACACCACACACAATCACCACCACACACACACAACAACACACAAACCACAAACACAAACCAAACACACACACAAAACACACCACAACACAAAAACACACCACACACACACAACACAAATCACACAACACAACACATCACAACACACACACAACAACAACAACACACACAACACAAAAAAAACACACACAACTAACACACACAACACACACACACACACACACAACACACACACACCAACACACACAACACACAACACACACAAAATCACAACACACACCAACACATCACACACACAACAAACACACACATCACAACCACACCAAACCAACACCACACAAACACAAACACACACACATCCACACAACACACACAACACACAACAAACAACACACACATCACACACACACAACACACACACACACACAACAACAATCACACACCATCAAAAACACACCAACACAACAACAAACACACACCACAACACAACACAACCAACAACACACACATCACAACCAACACACACACACAAACACCACAACCAAACCACCACACACACATCACAACACAACACATCACACCACACAACACACCACACATCACCACACACAAACACACAACATCACACACAACATCACACACAACACAACAAACACACAACAACACACACACAACACACACATCACAACCACAAAAACACAAACACACACACATCACACACACACACACACACACAACACAATCACACACCAACACACACAACACACACAATCACCACACACCACAAATCACAAATCAAAAACACAACACACAACACACAACAATCACACACATCACACAACAACACAACACACACAAATCAACACCAAAAAAAACACACAAACACAAACCAACACACACACACACAACACACACAAAAACACACAACAAACAAACACATCCAACATCACACACACACAAACAACCACACACACAACACACAACACAACAATCAACACCACAACAACAACAATCACACACACACAACAACACACATCAACAAACACACAAACCACACAACACCACCACACAACAACACACACACACACACACACCCAACAACACATCACACACATCACACACAACACAATCACACAACACCAACACAACACAAACACAAACACACAAACACACCCACATCAACACATCACACAACACACACACACCATCACACACAACACAACACAAACTCACACACAACACACAACACAACAACCAAACACAACACCAAACACCACACACACAATCATCAACAATCACACACACACATCAACACACCAACCACAACACAAACACACCAAACACAACACAACAACACACAACACACACAACACACAACAATCACCACACAACACACACACACACAGACACAACACACACCCACACACAACACAATCACAACAACAACCACACACACACAAACACACACACATCACACACCAAACAACATCCAACAATCACAAACACACACAACAAACAACCACACACATCAAAACACACAAACAACACACAAATCACACAATCACAACACACAACAACAATCACACACACACACACACACCACACCACAACATCAAACACAACACACACACAACACACACACACAACACACAACACACACCACACACACACACACAACACATCACCACATCACACACAACACACACACACACACAACAAAATCACACACACACACACAACACACCAACCACACACACAAAACAACACAACAACACAACACAACACCAACACAACACACACACACAACACACATCACAACAACACACACAATCACACACAAATCAACAAATCACAACACACACACACAACACAACACACACACATCATCACACAACACACTCAACACACAACACAACAACAACACACAACACACAACACACAACCATCACACACACAACACACAACACAACACAAACACATCAACACACACACACAACCAACACACACAATCACACACACACAAACACAACACATCACACAACACATCACACACACACAAACAACACCCACAACACACACACACACAACAAACACACACATCACCAACAAAACACACACAACCACACATCACACACAAACCCACACAACAACACAACAATCACACACATCACACACACACAACACACACATCACAACAACACACAACCAACACAACAACCACAACAACACATACCAACCACACCCACACACAACATCACAGCACAACAAACACACACACAAACATCACACACACACACACAACACATCAAACACACACACAACCCACACCACACACACAATCACACACACACACAACATCACAATCCACACAACACAATCACACACAAACACACACACACAACAACACACAACACACCACATCACACACACAACACACAACAACATCACAACACCACACAAACACACACACACACAACACAACACACCACCAATCACACACACAAACACAAACAAAACACACACCCACAACACACAACACACACACACACACACACACACACACAACAACACAAAACAACACAAATCATCACACACACACCACACACAAAACACAACCACACACAACAACACACCAACACAAACACAACAATCAACACACCATCACAAAACACACACAACAACACACAACACACAATCACACCACAACACAACAACAACACACACACACAACACCACCATCAAAACACAACAAAAAAATCACAAACACACAACCACACACAACACAACACACACACAACACACACACAATCACAACACACAATCACACACACCAAACACACACACACACACAATCACACACACAACACACACACAACCACACTCACACAACACACAAACACACAACACATCACCACACACATCACCACACTCACACACACAACACACATCAATCACACACACCACAACCAACAACACACACACACACACACAAACACAAACACACACACACAAGCACAACACACACACACCCAATCAAAATCACACACAACATCAACTCCACACACACACACACACACACATCAAAACACATCACCACAACACACACAAACAACACACATCAACACACCACACACAACCACACAACACCACACACAACCATCACCACACACACCACACAACACCAACAAACACACACACACCCACCAACACAACACACACACACAATCAACAACACAAACACATCACACCACACACACACACAAACACACAACACACACACACAATCACAACACAAAATCACACACACACACACACACACACACACACACACACACACAAATCATTCAACACACACAACAACACAACACACAACACACACACAAATCACACACACAACACAATCAAACATCACACACACACAACACACAATCACACACAACACCAACCACACCACACACACAACACACAATCACACACACACACACCACACACCCAATCATCAACACACACACAACACACAACATCAACACCCACATCACACACATCAACACACCAACAACACAAAACAAAACACAACAACAACAACACACCCACACACCACACACACACCAACACAACACACACACACACACACACACACACACACACACAAACACAACACACACACAACATTCAACACAAACATCACACCACACAAACAACACACACAACACAAATCACATACACACACCCACAACACATCACACACACACACACACAATCACACACCACAACACCAACAAACACCACAACACACAACACAAACACATCAACACAACACACACAACAAACAACACAACACAATCAAACCAAACACACACAACCAACACAATCAACACTCACACACAAACACATCAACACACAATCAACACATCACAACATCACACAAACACAACCACACAACACAACAATCACAACCACATCAACAAACACACAAAAAACACCACACCACAACACCACACACACACACACACACACAACACACACAATCAACATCACAATCACAACACAACAATCACACAATCCACAAAACACACACACACAGCACAACACACACACAACAAATCACACAAACACATCATCAACACACACAACACACACAACACCACACACAAACACACAACAACACACACACACACACAACAAACACACCACAACACAACACACACCACCAACACACAACACATCAACAATCACACACACACACACAACAACAAACAACACACACACAAACACAACACAAAAACACACACACACACCACAACACACACACACCACAAACACACATCCACACACAACCCAATCACAATCACACACCAACACATCACACACACAACAAACAACACACACAACCACACAACAATCAACACACAACACCAAACACAATCAAACAACAACACACATCATCACACAACACATCACACACATCACACACATCACACACAACAACACAACAATCACACACAACATCACAACAAATCAACAACACACAACACACACACCACAACACAACCACACACACACAACAACACAAACAACACACAACACACAACACACCAACACACCACACACACAACACAACACTCAAACACACACAACAACAATCAATCACACACCACAACAAACAAAACACAACACAAAATCACATCACACACAACAAAACACCACACACACACATCACAACACACAATCAAACAACACATCACCACATCAACAAACACACAAACAAAACACAAACACACAACAACAAATCATCACAAACACCACACACACACCAACCACACATCACACACAACACACACATACAAATCACAACACACACACACACAACACACAAAACACACACACACAAATCAATCACAACACACAACACACACAACAACACACATCACACACACAAAAACACAGAACACCACAACACACAAACAACAAATCACACAACACACACAACACAAAAATCACACAATCACACCACACACACACACCACCACACACAATCAAACACACAACACACCAACACACAAAACACAACACACACCACACAACACACACACACACACAAATCAACATCACAACAACAACACACCACAACAACAACACAACCTCATCACAACAACACACACAACACACACCATCACACAATCACACCACACACAACAACAACACACATCACAAACACACAACACCACACACACACACACACCAACACACACACACAAACAACACACACAATCACAACACACACACATCACAACCAACACACACACACACAACACAAACAACAAACACAAACACACACAACAAACACACACAACCACACCACACAAACATCCACAACACACCAACACCACAAAACACAACACACACCAACAACAACACACACACACATCACACACACATCACAACACCACACCAATCACAATCACAAATCAACACAACACACACACAACACACACAATCAAACACAAACACAATCAAAACACAAACACACACAACACCAAAACAATCACACATCACAACACACAATCACACAAATCACACACACATCACACACACAACACAACAACACACACAAACAACAATCACACATCACACACAACACCACACACAAAACACCACACACACACAACAACAATCACAACACATCAACAACCACAACACACACAGCACAAACACAACAACACACACACACAACACACACACAACACACACACACACACACACACACACACACACACACAACACACACCACACAACACACACACACACACACAAACAATCACAACAACACACACCAACACATCACCACAAACACACACACACACAACACACACATCAACACAACACACAACACAAACACCACACACCACACACACCACAACAATCAACAACAACACAATCAAACACACAATCAGCACCACACACACACACAACAAACACACACACACACCAACCAACACACACACAAACACACACACAAGCACACACACAACAACACACACAACATCACACACACAACACAACAACACACACAACACACACACCACAATCCCCACACAAACCACATCCACCAAACACCACACACACACACACACACAAAAACACAATCACACAACAACAATCACACACACACACAACACCCACACACCCACACAATCACAAACAACACACACCACACACACACACACACAACAACACCACACAACACCACACACACAACAGCAACAACACAACACACACACACAACACACACAAACACCAATCACCACACACACAACACACACAACACACATCACACACACCACACAACACACAACAACACACACACATCCACACACAAAAACCAACACACAAAACAAACACAACACATCACACAACCCACAACACACATCCAATCACAAACACACACATCACACAAACAACACACACACACCAAACACAAAAAACATCCTCAAACACACAAACACAAACAACACACAACACCACACACAACACAATCACACACACACACACACAAACACACACACACACAACACACACCACACACAAACACACCACACACAACATCAAAACACAACATCACACACACAACACCACATCACACACAACACACACACACACACACACACCACACACACACACAACAAACACACAAAATCACAACAACACACACACAAACACACACAACAATCACACAACAACCACATCAACAACACCAACACACACAATCACACATCACAACACACACACACCACACAAAACAATCACACAACACCCACACACAACACAACAATCACACACACAACACACACACATCATCAAGCACACACAACAAATCAAAACACACACACACAACACAACACACACAACACACACAAACCAACACACACACCAACACAACCACACCCACAACCATCACACAACACAAATCAACAAACATCAAAACACACACACACAATCAAGACAACAACACACAACACAACACACACACACAATCACATCAAACCTTCACACACACACAACACACAACACACACACAACACACAACATCACACACACACAACACACACAACACCACACGATCACACAACACACAACAACACACAACACAACACACACACACACAACCAACCTACACACACACAACACACACAACCACATCCCAACAATCAACACAAACCAACACCAACAAACACTCACACATCATCACAACAAAATCACAAACACACACACACACACACACATACATCAACAATCACCACACACACACACAACACACATTATCCACACACACGG
>JAGVVM010023306.1:0-10832 GCA_019149425.1 Psidium friedrichsthalianum | reverse complement strand
CCCCCCCCGGGGCAAAGACGTCAGCTCGCAACACACTACATTACGGACAAACGTCCTAAGAAAACTACGTGAAGGACTAACCGACACGACGACTTCCCCTCTCTTCACTCCCCTCGGGCCCTATTTCTCCCCGGCCCTTCCCCCCCCTTCTCTTCATCTCCCCCTCTCCCCTCCCAATTTAGCATATCCAATCCTTCCTCTTCCTATCCCCCAATCTCCTCTCCCCTCTTCCGTCTCTCCGCATCAACGCATCCCTCTCTCCCCTCTCCATATTCCCCTCTCTTCTCGCCCTTTCCTCCTTCTCTCACTCTACCTCTCTTTTTTTTTTTTTTTTCTTCCTCCCCTTCCCTAAGGAGACCATCGTCCCTCCCCTTCCCCCTCGCCCCTCCTTCCCATCCTCTTCCTCCTCTCTCCGCTCCCCCTCTCCTCTCTTTCCCCCTTCCCCTCCCTCCCCTCCCCTCTGCTTCCCCCTCTCCTCTCTCTCTCCTTCTCTGTTGCCCCACCTCACTCTCTTTTCTTTTCTCCCTCTGGGTTTCCGCCGGCCCTAGCTGTCCCGCCCGAGGAGAGTCGCGCCGTCGCCGTCCTTTTCTCACCGAGCCAGCCGCTACGTCACCCCACCGGTAAGACTTTACTCATAATCTTGATTTAGGCTAGTTGTATAGGTGATTTGGGGGGCGTGTCTTAGTAGCTAAGCAAGTTGATAGTGGGGTGAAAGGATAATTAGACTAATGGGCTTTAGTCTAATGGTGTGCTTGTGTTGGGCCGAACGTTGTAGGGCTTGGGAACCTCTAATTGGCCTTGAAATGTTAAGAATGGGCTGATTTGGTTGGGCCTAGGCGTGAGGAATTGTGGGCCAAAGTAAACTAATGGGCCTTGGGACTTAATCACCACTATTGAGGCCCTAGACTAAACCAATTGGACCTAAAATGGATAACGGGCCTTGCATGGCCGAAAAATGGGTATTAATTGGGCCAAATCATAAATTAGAGTATTAAATATAAGGCCCAACAATGTATATGGGCTTAGGAATCATCTTGGGCCTAAAATGGAATAATTGGGCCTAATTGACCAACTTGTGAAAGTGGGCTTGGGCACATACCCGAATTTAACATTAATATGGGCCTTTAATTACCACAATGGACTTAAGAATTTATATTTAATGGGCCTAAGAGTGGTTATTGGCCTTAGATACTATTGGGCCTTACTTAACTTATAAGCCCAACTTGGTTAATGGGCCTAACCCACTACATTAGACTTTGACCTCAATGGGCCCAACTCAAATTATTGGACTTAAACTTATTAATGGGCCGACTCACTTAGTGGACCTAGTTACCTTTGTGGGCTTGGACCCAAGAATGGCTTAGGGCCCAATCGACCTTGAATCCACTAACTGGGCTTGAGCTAAGCTAAGCCTAACCCAACTACACTCAAGGGATTGTTAAATCGTTAAATCATTAGTCGTGGGTTATCAACTCCCAGGGGGCTAACACGGTGTTTGGGGCTTAGGCCGAGTTATCGAATCCGCTAAGATGACGTCCAATTGTTATGGGTCTGACCCGAGGATTAATATGTGATATTCTATCGAACCTGTCTGGCTAAGGAATTGTGTATGGGGCCTTCGAATCTCTCATGGCTTGGCTTGTTGAGCACGTAATTCTTTGGATGATCTATTGATATGCTCTGCACTGTGTTTACGTGCCATTTCATGCATGCTCTATGTCTGATTTGCTGATTGCAATCATGGGCCCGCATACATTGAGAGCATGGCATGAGTCACCAGAGATGTGACATGAGAACGTGCCCAGAGGGGAAATGGAGAGAAAAGGGAGGCAACGTAAGGCGTTCGAGACGCAGTGTGGTATCTGCCGAATGGCTGAGAATGTGCCCTGATGGAAGTGGAGAGAAAAGGGAGGCCAGCGTAAGGCGTCCGAGACGCAGCGTGGCGTTGCCGTGTGGCACCGAGAACGAGCCCTGATGGGAATTGGAGGGATAGACGGGTATGTTCCCTTGGGAACCGATATGGCCGACTGAGGCCTGTTTCATTTGCATATGGCATTGTGATTGATTGCTGTTATTACCCGTTTGTGCATTTGAATCGCATTGATATGCCTTGCCTGTCTACTTTCGTGTTGAGGGTTTTGGTACCGAGGGAACCGATATTGACTGAACCCTGGACCGCGAACCTAGCCCACTGGATAGGACCGACCCCACTAGTATGCGCTATCCTACGTTAGGATTAGTGGTGAGCTTGCTGAGTTTCGACTCACGGGCGGTGGTTGCCCTTCTTTTACAGATCCAGGTCACCCATGATGGCTGCACCGCCGATGCTTTTTGGACTGCCAGTACAGATGGATACTGAGATCACCCTCCATTTTGATATGCACGCCACTCTGTGGCATAGGCATGTGACTACCGTATTAGTAGATCAGGGTGGACCTTACCTTGTACCCCATAGATACGAGGCCTGGTTTAGAGAGGGCCTGTATGGCTTCGAGGGTCCTCAGAGAGACTCCCCGATCCCCATGGAGGACGACCCGATCTTGTTGCAGCCAGCCGAGTATGGTGGCGAGGTTATCGACCCCGACCCGCTGCAGGAGTTGCCGTCCCCAGGCCGTTCTGAGATCGATGGCCACGAGGAGGGTGACGCCATGGACACAGACGAGGAGGATCCAGAGGAGGACCCAGAGGAGGACCCGAGGAGGATCCCGAGGAGGAGCTGGAGGTGGACTGAGTTCCGCTGTTTCTGGTCTAGATTTTGAGAGCGTAGATAGCACGACCATAGTGAGATTTTCTTTTGGGGTCTGTACTGAACGCTCATTATATATATATGATGTTGCTTTCCTTTTGTAAAAGTGTTCTTGTCTTTGCATACTACCCTATTATCTTGTGTATGTATGCATGTATAGAAGGCACGCTTCCGCAGGTTTCAGATAGTTGTCATTGTGCGTTAGCGTAGCTTGGCCGCGATGTGCACCCTGGGCCGTCGCTACTCGTAGGCCAGGCGTACGCAGGGATGTCGATTGGTGTTTGAATTAACTGGAGGTGTCTGCTGGGATCTGTATATATCTGGAATTTCTCTCCTACTAGATAGTGTCTCCAAATCTTCAATGCGAACACTATGGCTGCCAGTTCCAAGTCATGCGTCGGATAATTCATCTCATGCGGCCTCAGCTGTCGAGATGCATAAGCCACTACTCTTCCATGCTGCATCAAGACACATCCTAGACCTCTCAGTGACGCATCACTGTAAATCTCAAATCCTCCAGGCCCGGATGGGATGGTTAATACTGGCGCGGAAGTCAGCCTATCCTTCAACTCCTGAAAACTTTCCTCACACTTTGCATTCCATTCGAACTTCGACTCCTTCTTTAACAATCTCGTCATCGGAGTGGCTATCGCGGAGAACCTTTCCACGAAGCGTCGGTAATACCCAGCTAATCCAAGGAAGCTTCTTACTTCAGTTACGGTTGTTGGCCTTGGCCATTTCTCTACGGCTTCGATCTTAGCTGGATCCACTTCTATTCCTTCACCAGACACTATATGCCCAAGGAACGCCACTTTATTGAGCCAAAACTCGCACTTGCTGAACTTGGCGTATAGGGAATGCTCCCTTAGTGTCTGTAGGACAGTTCTCAGATGCTGCTCATGGTCCTCAGAGCTCTTCGAGTATACCAGGATATCATCGATGAAGACTATTACGAACTGGTCCAGAAACTCCTTGAACACTCTGTTCATCATATCCATAAACGCTGCTGGGGCATTCGTCAACCCAAATGGCATGACTGTAAATTCATAATGCCCATATCTCGTCCTAAAGGCAGTCTTCGGAACGTCCTCTTTCTTAATCCTCAATTGGTGATAGCCTGTCCTTAGGTCTATCTTGGAGAACACACACGCTCCTTGCAGCTGATCAAACAGGTCGTCGATCCGTGGCAGGGGGTACTTGTTCTTGATCGTCACTTGGTTCAGCTGTCTGTAGTCTATACACAGCCTTAGTGACCATCTTTCTTCTTCACAAACAGCACCGGAGCTCCCCACGGTGAAGCACTGGGGCGGATAAATCCTTTATCCAGTAGCTCTTGCATCTGCACCTTCAGCTCCTTCAACTCAGATAACGACATCCTATACGGTGCTTTAGAGATCGGTTCGGTTCCAGGTGCCAACTCAATCACGAATTCTACTTCACGCTCTGGTGGCAAGCCAGGCAATTCTTGGGAAACACATCGGGGTATTCCCTTACTACGGGCACCTCCTCTAACTTCACCTCTTGAGCCGACGAATCTATTACAGATGCCAAGAATCCTAGGCAACCCTGATCCATCAGCTTGGTTGCTTCTAGTGTAGAAATCCAAGGAATTGAGGTTCCACCTCGATTTCCTTTAAACTCGTACTCAGGCTCATCTACTGGGTTCAGCCTTATCATACTTCTACTGCAGTCAATAACTGCTCCATGTCTAACCAACCATCCATGCCGACAATTACGTCGAAATCATACATGGGCAGGACAGCTAGGTCAATCTTCCCAACTCTATCTCCCAAAGCTATCTCACACCCCTTACACCCTAACATAACAATTACTCTATCTTTCAATGGGGTGGCCACATGCAATACAACATCCAATGGTCTAGTTTCTATTCCAACCAACTCAGCAAAACGTGCAGATATGAACGAATGGGATGCACCCGGATCAAACAAAGCATAAGCGGTGTGACCACAGAGAGAAATGGTACCTGTGATCACCCCTGGCGCATTCTCAGCATCCTTGCGCGCCACAGCATAGACTCGTCCCTGAGCAGGTGGACGGTTCAGGATTCCTTGCGGTGCATTGACCATCTGCGGCTGCTGCTGCGGTTGGAACTGGGGTCTTGGTCCATTCTTCGGGCAGTTCCTCTGAATGTGCCCCATCTGCCCACATCTGAAGCATCCTCCCGTCTTCTTCGGACAGGGGCTGTTCCCATGTCTCCTGCCACAGTCACGGCAGTTCTGATTCCCAGCGAACGGTGGCTTTCCCAGGGTCCTTCTTGCAGGTGGAACGAACCTGCGGTTGTCCTTCATCGGCCTCTTGCCGAAATCTCTGAAGTTCCTATTTGGCATAAACCGCGATCCAGATGCGGCAGCTTTTTCCTGTAGATCTCGCTCTATTGCCAGGGCTCTTCATAATCTCGTTATAGTCTCTCAGCCCAGTAGCGATTATCATACTCTTCAGCTCAGATCTCAGCCTTCTCTGAACCTTCTGGCCTTGTCCCATGGGTCCTCTATCAGCCTTCGAGCAAACTTGGACAATCTGGCAAACTCGCCTTCATACTGGTCCACTGTCATTGACCCTTGGCGAAGCCTGATAAATTCCTCCATTTTCCTCTCCTGGGCCGCCTCGGAGAAGTACTTTCCATTAAACGCTGCGCAGAAAGCAGCCCAGTTTGGCCTCATGCCATCAGGAAAGACTCGTCCTCTGGTGGCCTTCCACCAATCATCTGCGGTGCTCTGGAGCTGATAGGTCGCCAGTGAGACCTTCTCTTCATCTGTGCATCCAAGCACGGTAAATGCTTTCTCCAGCTGCTCGATCCACGAGGCAGCTACTTCAGGTCCTCCAGTGCCATCAAACTTAGAGGGTTGCAGCTTCAGAAACTGCTCTACTATGTGATGGGTCTGACGTCCTCCATTACCATGCCCATTGCCCCCATGGGCTCCATTTGCAGCGGCCAAGGCGGCCTCAGCTGCTTGGGCAACAGTGGCAGCTCTCTCAGCAGCTTGCCTACCCATCAGTTGCTCACTTCTGTCAGCACCCTCATCATTTCCTCTATTCTCGGGTCTCCTTCAGGTGCAGGAGCCCTTGAACTCGACGCTCCAGCACTGGGTCTTCTGCCCCTATTGCTCATCCTTCTAGATCTCACTCACACCTATACCAACGAAATTCCCATTCAGGAATTCGAAATTCTAAGACTAACAATCAAGCTTTCGCCTACTGTCGCGTCTACTGACATGATTATGCATGGAAAGTTCGCTGCAGCTTTTAAATGCAATTGGACTAGGAAGACACCTAGACTCACCCTGACAATGCACAACCTAGGCCACTCTGTTCGCCACCTCAACTAGAAGCCTGTCAGGAGCCGCTCCTTGATCGGGTCTCTGCCCCGGCGACCACTCCCCGCCCTCCTCATTTCTTGGTGCGAACAGTTGTCCAAGTTACCCACAGCCAGAGAGAATCCCACTCCACGTGTCCCATACCACGCTTCATTGCAGTTTTTAGACGTCCCGTCAGACCTGTCCCATACCAGGCTGACGGTTACCCAACCCAATAAAATATGATGCATGCACTTTTCAAACCTCGAATCTTTATTTTAAATCAACTTCATTTTAAACCATTTTCCTTTTGATGCAGAAATCGTGCAATGCATGATGGTCAAGCAGCGCGCAACAGCCGACTAGGCATACAAACACAAGCAGTACAGCAACTAACCACTAGCAATCAGCAATCAGCACTCAAGCACCCAACTCATGGGGTTCAGCTTTAGAACCTTACCTCAGGTCCTGACGCATCTGCAGGTTAGTTCCAAACATGATAGTCTATAGTCATACTGGACTATCCTCTAACTCTGCAAGCACATGCGCCAATCAATTCATGCATTCTACCCTTCCTAATCCTTAGGTCTAGGGTCTGTCTATCTAACTACCCCAAAATCAACAGCCTTATCACTCCAGATCCTCGAATGGTCTCGTATCGAGCTGACCTTGCTCTGATACCACTCGAACGGTGATGTCACGCCCCGAACCCCAATCGAGCTCGCGACATCCCTGCTCATAAACATAACGAACCCCTGCGTACACCTGGCCTACGAGTAGCGACGGCCCAGGATGCACATCGCGGCCAGATGACGCTAGCGCGAAACAACACAAACCTGCGGAAGCGTGCCTTCTATACATGCATACATACACAAGATAATAGGGTAGTATGAAAGACAAGAACACTTTTACAAAAGGTAATACATCATCATATATATATATCAAGCGTTAGATACAGACCCCAAAAGAAAACCTCATCTATGGTCATGCTATCTACGCTCTCAAAACTAGACCAGTAACAGCGGGACTCAGTCCACCTCAAGCTCCTCCTCGGGATCCTCCTCGGGGTCCTCCTCTGGGTCCTCCTCTGGATCCTCCTCGTCTGTGTCCATGGCGTCACCCTCCTCGTGACCATCGATCTCGGAACGTCCTGGGGACGGCATCTCCTGCAGTGGGTCGGGGTCGATCACCTCGCCACCATACTCGGCTGGCTGCAACAAGATCGGGTCGTCCTCCATGGGAATCGGGGAGTCTCTCTGAGGTCCCTCGAAGCCATACAGGCCCTCTCTAAACCAGGCCTCGTATCTATGGGGTACAAGATAAGGTCCACCCTGATCTACTAGTACAGTAGTCACATGCCTATGCCACAGAGTGGCGTGCATATCAAAATGGAGGGTGATCTCAGTATCCATCTGTACTGGCAGTCCAAAAAGCATCGGTGGTGCAGCCATCATGGGTGACCTGGATCTGTAAAAGAAGGGCAACCACCGCCCGTGAGTCGAAACTCAGCAAGCTCACCACTAATCCTAACGTAGGATAGCGCATACTAGTGGGGTCGGTCCTATCCAGCTGACTAGGTTCGAGGTCCAGGGTTCAATCACTATCGGTTTCTTCGGTACCAAACCCTCAACACGAAAATAGATAGGCAAGGCACATCGATGCAATTCACAAGATATAGACAGGCAATAACAGCAGTCAATCACAATGCCATATGCAAATGAAACAGGCCTCAGTCGGCCATGTCGGTTCCCAGTGGAACATGCCTGTCTATCACTCCAATTCCCATCAGGGCCCATTCTCAGCCATTCGGCAAATACCACACTGCGTCTCGAACGCCTTACGTTGGCCTCCCTTTTCTCTCCAGTTCCCCTCTGGGCACATTCTCATGTCACATCTCGGGTGACTCATGCCATGCTCTCAATGTATGCGGGGCCACGTGATTGCAATCAGCAAATCAGACATAGAGCATGCATGAAATGGCACATACACAGTACAGAGCATATCAAGAGATCATCAAAGAATTACGTGCTCATCAAGCCAAATTCTAAGAGAGCTAGCACCCCTCATACAGTTTCCCAGCCAGACGGGCTCAAAGGTATGTCTCATGCCATTTCTCTAGCCAAGCCCATATCACTTAGAATTCTCATCTCAGCGGGCTCGATAACTCGGCCTAAGCCCATTTCACTCAGGTTAGTCCCCTGGGAGTCAGTAACCCCCGACTAATGGTTCAATGATTTAACAAGCCCTCGGGTGTAGTTGAGTTAGGCTTAGCTTAGTTCAAGGCCCAATTAAAGGGTTCAAGTTCAAATGGGCCCTAAGCCCGATCCAAAGCCCAAGGCCCCCAAGGGTACGTAAGTCCACCAAGGTAAGTCGGTCCATTATAGTGTTCTAAGCCATAATGCAAGTTGGGCCCATTAAGGTTCAAGGTCTAATATGGTGGGTTAGGCCCATTAAACCAATTTGGGTCTAGTTAATTAAGTTGGGCTTATTAAATTAAGTAAGGCCCAATTAGTAACTAAGGCCCATTAACCAATCTTGGGCCCATTAATTAAATCTTAAGTCCATTACGTAATTAAGGCCCATTATAATGTTAAATTCGGGTAGGGCCCAAGCCCAATTTCACAAGTTGGTCGATTAGGCCCAATTAGTCTATTTTAGGCCCAAATGATGTCCTAAGCCCATATACATTATTGGGCCTTATAATTTAATAATCTAATTTTAATTTGGGCCCAATTAAAACCCATTTTCGTCCATACAAGGCCCATTAAGTTAATTAGGTCCAATTTGTTCCACTTAGGCCCAATTAAAGCAAAATTAGAACCCCAAGCCCATTATAACCCTTCGGCCCACTTCATACACGCCTAGGCCCAACCAAATCAGCCCGTTCTCAACATTTCAAGGCCCAATTAGTGACTTCCCAAGCCCTACACGCACGGCCCATTATAAGTACACCATTAGACTAAAGCCCATTAGCATAATTACCCACATAATGCCATAATCACCTTAGATTAGAAACTAACATCACATCCACACCTTAATACAACTAGCCTAGGTCAAGATTAGGGGTAGAGCTTACCGGTGTGGGGCTGAGGACGGCGACGACGGCGGAAAGGGACTCCGGCGGCCCACTCGAGCTCACGGCCTACAAGGGGAGCCGGGATTGGCTCGGTCAAATGGGGTGGCTCACGGCCATGGAATGAAGTGAGGAAGGGCCATGGACTTACCAAGGTGAGGATGGGTCGGTGATGGCTGGGGGTGGCCGACGGGACGAACGACGGCGGACGACGACGGCGGAAAGGACGGCACGGGCGGCTGAAACCGAGAGGAGACGAGGGGGTCACGGTCTGGTTGGGGTCTCCAAGGCCACGAAATGAAGAGGAGAAGAGGGTTGAGGGACTCACCGTGGCGTGGGAGGGCGACGGCGACGGAGGACGGTGGCGGACGGCGGCTCTCACGGCGGACGACGGCGGACGGAGGGACCGAGAGGAGAGGGAGAGAGATTTCGGGAGAGTGAGGGAGAGGAGAGAGAGTGGTCGAAAATATCAAATGAGGAGGAGAGAGAAGAGAATAGATTATAATGCTTAGGAAAATCAAATAAAATCATTATAGTGGGAGTAGGTAATGGGGTATAAGACTTGTGATGTGATCTTGATTGATTGATGGACATCCTTGGAATTGTGCCATGATTGATTGATGTGACATCCGATTGATGTGACATCTGATTTGACTTGCCTCGATTTGCGTGCCAAATGCACCGATCGGGTCCCGAGCGCGAACGGATTTTGGACTGGATTTGGTGTCGGTCTATCGATTCTATTCTCAAAAATTCTAATTAGTCTCATTCTAAGGACTGAGCATTTACCGGGGCATTTCGGTAATTTTCCATTCACGTCTTGCTTCTCGACGCGCACCGGCTGTCCGACCTTCAGTCGACATTTCTGAAACAAATTTCATTCTTCATTGTGTTTGTCTTGCTGATTCGATTGTCCATCGTCGAATTTCATTTTGTGGTCAATTTCATTAAATACCGACCCTGTCTCAGTCTCAGACCAACGGGCGGCTGATTGGGAAAATTCCCAGATAGCCTTTCCCCTTCGGTTGGTCGGCTCAGGGTAGCTAATCCTGAGTGAGCGTCAATCAGAGTGTATTAACGAAGCATTTCCATTCATTTAGAAATTCTGACAAATGGGTCGAATTTTCAGACTGTCACAATTCTTCCCCTCTTATAAAAATTTCGTCCTCGAAATTTACAATACACAAGTTCCACCTCTCAAAACAAAATTACACTGGTCTACTCAAACAGATACGGGTATTTCTTCTTCATCTCGTCCTCACTTTCCCATGTAGCTCCTTCGGTTCCATGGTGTTCCCAGATGACCTTGACCAGTGGGATCGTCTTGTTCCTGAGCACTTGCTCCTTACGATCTTCAATCCTTACTGGCCTCTCCACATAGGAAGCACGGTCATCCATTTCAATGACTTCATGATCGAGTATATGGCCAGGATCTGGCTCATACTTCCTCAGCATCGATACATGAAACACGTTGTGAATCTGCGACAAATTAGGCGGCAGTGCTAGACGATAAGCCAGTGTCCCGATCTTCTCCAGAATCTCGAATGGCCCAACGAATCTGGGACTCAGCTTCCCTTTCTTGCCAAACCGAGATAATCCTCGCATCGGCGACACCTTCAGAAAGACGTGATCTCCAACTTGAAATTCCAATGGCTTACGTCTCTTGTCTGCTAGCTCTTCTGCCTACTCTGGGCGGTCC
>JAGVVM010023304.1:0-12702 GCA_019149425.1 Psidium friedrichsthalianum | reverse complement strand
GAATCAATCAGAGCGCATGTGACAGTCTGAAAATTCGACCCATTTATCGGAATTTCTAAATGAATGGAAATACTTCGTTAATACACTCTGGTCGATGCTCACTCAGGATTAGCTACCCTGGGATGACCAACCGAAGGGGAAAGGCTATCTGGGAATTTTCCCAATCAGCCGCCCGTTGGTCTGAGACTGAGGCAGAGTCGGTATTTAATGAAATCGACCACGAAATGAAATCCGACCATGGACAATCGAATTAGTAAGATAGACACAATGGAGAAATGAAATTGGTTTCAGAAGCGTCGCCCGAAGGGCCGATAGCCGGTGCACGTCGAGAAGCAAGACGTGGAAGGAAATTACCGAATTGCCCCCGGTAAATGATCAGTCCTTAGAATGGGATTAATTAGGATTTTTGAGAGTTGATTCGATAGACCGACACCAAATCCAGTTCGAAACTCATTCGCGCTCGGACTCGATCGGTGCATTTGGCACGCAAATCGAGGCAAGTCAAATCGGCTGTCACATCAATTGGATGTCACATCAATCAATCAAGTTTCTTGTCAATCAAATCAATCCCATCAAGACACAATTCCCAAGGAAATCAAATCCATCAACCAAGGTAACTATTCTAACCACTCCTCCTCTCGCCCGACGTCCGCCCGAGCCGCCTTCGTCCGCCCCGTCGTCGTCGCCCGGCCACCGTCGGCTCCAACCCGCTATCCCGTTGTCTTGGTGAGTTCCTTACCCCTTGTTCTTTCCATTTTCGTGCCTTGAGGAGACCCCAGGCCACCGACCAGACCCCATCTCATTCTCTCTCTCGGTTCCTCCCTCAGCCGCCACGAACCGCCGTCCCCGTCGTTGCCTCCGCCGCTGCACCGTCACCACCAGCCACCCCTCACCTTGGTAAGCTCCCTCACTCCCTCTCCTTTCATTTTTCGTGGCCCATGGAGGCCACCTTGAACCCGACCTAACCCCATTCTCCCTACCCATCTCTCGGTTTCGTCCGCCCGAGAAGAACGCCGGCCGCCGTCCGCCCTTCTTCGCCGACCAGCCGCCACCACCAGCCCACACCGGTAAGCATACCCTCTAATCCTAGCCTAGGCTGGTTGTATGTGAGTATGGTGTATGGTATTAGTAGTTAATTGTGGTAATTATAGTGTAATATGTGTAATTGAGCCTAATGGGCTTTAGGCTAATCTTGTGTGCATAATGGGCCGTGCGTGTGGGGCTTGGAGAGCATGAATTGGGCCTTGAAATGCTAATATAGGGTCTGCAAGGAAGGACTAGGCGTGAATAATGGTGGGCCTCAAGATACCAATGGGCTTAGGGGTTTAAATCTCAAGCTAAGTGGGCCAATCGACCATTATGGGCTTAAATAAACTAATGGGCCTTCATTGGACGAAAATATACTTAAATGGGCCTCAATGAGGGCCTTGGACTTAAAACCTTAGGGCCCAATAGTGTACATGGGCCTAGGGACTTGATTTGGGCCTAAATGGGCCATAATGGGCCTCTTAGGTTTATTTTAATACATGGGCTTGGGCCCTACCCGAAAATTGTAACAATACTGGGCCTCGAATTATTAATCACTTACAATTAAATCATGGGCCTATGATTGGTTAATGGGCCTTGGATCCCAATTGAGCCCTGTGACAGTCTGAAAATTCGACCCAATAGTCAGACTTTCTAAATGAATGGAAACACTTCATTAATACACTCTAGTCGACGCTCACTCAGGATTAGCTACCCTGAGCTGACCAACCGAAGGAAAGGCTATCTGGGAATTTTTCCCAATCAGCCGCCCGTTGGCTTGAGACTGAGACAGGGTCGGTATTTAGTGAATTGACCACAAAATGAAATCTGACGATGGACAATCGAATTAATAAGGAAAACGCAATGAAGAAATGAAGTCGGTTTCGAAAATGTCGACTGAAGGTCAGACAGCCGGTGCACGTCGTGGAGCAAGACGTGAACGGGAAAATTACCGAAATGCCCCGGTAAATGCTCAGACCTTAGAATGAGACTAATTAGGATTTTTGAGAGTAGATTCGACAGACCGACACCAAACCCAGTCCAAAATTCGTTCGCGCTCGGGACCCGATCGGTGCATTTGGCACGCGAATCGAGGCAAGTCAAATCAGATGTCACATCAATCAGATGTCACATCAATCCATCAATCAAATCAATCGCGTCATGGCACAATTCCCATGAAATCCATCAATCAATCACATGTCACAAATCCCTCTAACCACTCCACTAACTTCACTTGCCTTTTTGTCTTTTCCTTCATTATAATCTATCACCATTCTCTCTCCTCCCTCATTCCCTCCATTTTCGGCCGGCCACCTTCCCCTCTCCCTCCCGAAACCTCTCTCTCTCTCGGCCTCTCCCTCTCGTCCGTCGGCCGCCCGTGGAGCGCCACCGTCCGTCCATCTCCGCCGGCCACCTTCACCGTCCGGTCTTTCCACCTCACGGTAAGCCTCTCTCCTCCCCGTCCCTTGTCTTCTCGTGGCATGAAAGCCACCTTGGAGCCGTCCCCGACCTTACCCCTCTCTTTCTCTCTCTCGGTCCGATCAGCCACCGTCCCCGTCGTCGTCGTGGTCCGGCCGCCGTCGCCACGTCCAGCCATCACCGACCACCCTCACGCCTTGGTAAGTCTTCATGGCCCTCCTTCACTTCATTCCATGGCCGTGGGACACCCTATTTGACCGAACCAACCCCGCTCCCCATTGTAGGCCGTGAACCCGAGTAGGCCGCCGGAGTCCTTTCCGTCGTCGCCGTCGTCTTCGCCGCCCACCGGTAAGCTTCACCCACTAATCTCAATCTAGGCTAGTGGTATGCTTGTGTGGTTGATTGAATTAGTTGCTAATTAAAGTGATTAGTGGATAATGTGTGTGATTAGCATGTTGGGCTAGGATTAAGCTTATGTGTGAAATGGGCCGAACTTGTGGGCCTCTAGGAAATTCGGTTTGGGCCTTGAAAAGTCATAGATGGGCTGAACGGAGTGAAGTTAGCGTGAGAATTTATGGGCCTAAGGATTGTATTGGGCTTAAGAACTTAATTCTAACTTAATTGGGCCTAATTGAACCTAATTGAACCTAATTGGGTTAATGGGCCTATAATGGACGAAAATTATAATTAAATGGGCCCAATGATGGGTTGGAACATTAAAAGATGAGGCCCACTAATGCATATGGGCTTAGAGTGATCATATGGGCCTAAAATGGGCTAAATGGGCTTAATTGGATAATCCTTGAAAATGGGCTTGGGCCCTACGCGAAATTAATTCTAATTGGGCCTTAATTTCATAATGGACCTAAGATTTAATTAATGGGCTCAAGTTTAATTAATGGGCCTTGGTTATTATTAGGGCCCAACTGAATTATTAAGCCTAACCTAATTAATGGGCCTAACCCATTTCATTCAACCTTGAACCGTAACGGGTCCAACTTGACTAATGGGCTTTAAACCTTATAATGGGCTGACCTACCTTAATGAACTTAATTACCCTTGGGCCTTGGGCCGGGATTGGACCATTCGAACTCGAATTCTTTAATTGGCTTTAAACCGAGATAAGCCTAATTCAACTACACCTGATGGATTGTTTAATCATTGAATCATTAGTCGCGGGTTAATAACTCCCAGGGGACTAGCATGGGTGATTGGGTTTAGGCCGGGCTGTTAAGGCCGCCGAGATGAGATTCCAATCGTTATGGGTTTGGCCCGAGAATTAATATGGGATACTCTATTGAGCCTGTCTGGCTAGGGGATTGTGCGTGGGCCTTTGAATCTCATATGGTCTGGTCTGACGAGCACATGTTCGCTTTGATGATTTCTTGATGTGCCTTGTACCTGTGCTCATATACCATAGCATGCATGCTCTGTGTTTAAATTGCTGGTTGCAATCATGAGGGCCCCGCATTCATTGAGAGCATGGCATGAGTCACCAGAGTTGTGACGTGAGAATGTGCCCAGAGGGGAATGGAGAGAAAAGGTAGACCCACGTAAGGCGTTCGAGACGCAGTGTGGTAAATGCCGTAGGGCACTGTTGGGCGAGCCCTGATGGGATTTGGAGTGACAGATGGGCATGGTCTATTGGGACCCGTTATGGCCGATTGAGGCCTGAGCATGATCCATTGGGATCCGATATGGCCGGTTGAGGCCTGTAGCATTGCATATGGCATCTGATTGATATCTCTCGTGCCCGTCTGTATGATATGAACTGTGTTGGGATAATTTGCACGTCTGTTATTCATGTTGGGGTCTGGTACCGAGGAGACTGAGAGTGTCTGAACCCTGGTACGTGAGCCTAGTCCGTTGGATAGGACCAACCCCACTAGTATACGCTATCCTACGTTAGGATTAGTGGTGAGCTTATTGAGTTTCGACTCATGGGCGGTGGTTACCCTTCTTTACAGATCCAGGTCACCCATGATGGCTGCACCGCCAATGCTTTTTGGACTGCCAGTGCAGATGGACACCGAGATTACCCTCCATTTTGATATGCACGCCACTCTGTGGCATAGGCATGTGACCACTGTGTTAGTAGATGTCACGCCCCGAGCCCCAATCGAGCCCGCGACACCCCTGTTCATACACATCAGTAAATCCTGCGTACGCCTGGCCTACGTGTAGCGACGGCCTAGGACGGACATCGCGGCCAGACGACGCTAACGCAACGACAACAACTTGAAATATGCGGAAGCGTGCCTTCTAAACATGCATACATACATAAGAAGGTAGGGTAGCAAGAAAGACAAGAACACTTTTACAAAAGGTGATACATCACACATATATATATATACACAAACGTTAGATACAGACCCCAAAAGAAAACCTCGCTAGGGTCGTACTATCTACGCTCTCCAAAAAGACTAGACCAGTACAGTATCCCTCAGTCAATCTCGAGCTCCTCCTCGGGATCCTCCTCGGGTCCTCCTCTGGGTCCTCCTCTGGATCCTCCTCGGGGTCCTCCTCTGGGTCCTCCTCATCAGTGTCCATCGCATCGCCCTCCTCGTGACCATCGATCTCGGATCGTCCTGGTGACGGTATCTCCTGCAGTGGATCGGATCGACCACCTCGCCTCCATACTCTGCTGGCTGCAGCAGGATCGGGTCGTCCTCCATGGGGATCGGGGAGTCTCTCTGAGGTCCCTCGAAACCAAACAGACCCTCTCTAAACCAGGCCTCATATCTATGGGGTACAAGGTATGGTCCACCCTGATCTACTAATACAGTGGTCACATGCCTATGCCACAGAGTGGCGTGCATGTCAAAATGGAGGGTATCTCGGTGTCCATCTGCACTGGCAGTCCAAAAAGCATCGGCGGTGCAGCCATCAAGTGTGACCTGGATCTGTAAAATAAGGGCAACCACCGCCCATGAGTCGAAACTCAATAAGCTCACCACTAATCCTAACGTAGGATAGCGTATACTAGTGGGGTCGGTCCTATCCAATGGACTAGATTCACGGTCCAGGGTTAAGACTCTTTCAGCCCCTCGGTACCATACCCCAACATGATTAACAGACGTGCGAATTATCATAGCAAAGTTCACATCATACAGACGGGCACAGGAGATATCAATCAGATGCTATATGCAACGTCACAGGCCTCAACCGGCCATATCGGGTCCCAATGGATCATGCTCAGGCCTCAATCGCCATAACGGGTCTCAACAGACCATGCCCATCTGTCACTCCAAATCCCATCAGGGCTCACCCAACTGTGCCCTACGGCAATTACCACACTGCGTCTCGAACGCCTTACGTTGGTCTCCCTTTTCTCTCCACTTCCCCTCTGGGCACAATCTCACGTCACAACTCTGGTGACTCATGCCATGCTCTCAATGAATGCGGGCCCACATGATTGCAATCGATCAATCAAACACAGAGCATGCATGATGTGGCACATATGCACAAGTATTAGAACGCATTACGCAACCATCGCACTCTCACGTGCACAACATGCCAAGCCATAAAGAATTCCAAGGCCCACGAACGATATCTCAGTCAGACAGATGCGATAGATATCGCTCACTAATCCTCGGGTCAGACCCCTAACCATTAGATTCTCATCTAGCAAATCTGGTCACTCCACCTAAGCCCAAACACCATGACTATAGATTCAGTAACTAAACAGTTCCTCAGGTGTGTTTAAATAAGGCTTAACTTGGTTTAAGGCCCAATTAAGGATTCGAGTTCGAATGGGCCTAATACCTGACCTGAGGCCCAAGGCCCATGTGAGTGAACCAGTTCATTAAGGTAAGTTGGCCCATTATAAGGTTCAAGCCCATTAATCAAGTTGGGCCCATTAGGTTCAAGTTAAGTGAAATGGGTTAGGCCCTTTAAGTGAGTTGGGCTTAATTTATTAAGCCCAACTCACTTAAGGGCCTAACCCATTTCACTTAACTTGAACCTTAATGGGCCCAACTTGATTAATGGGCTTGAACCTTATAATGGGCCAACTTACCTTAATGAACTGGTTCACTCACATGGGCCTTGGGCCTCAGGTCAGGTATTAGGCCCATTCGAACTCGAATCCTTTAATTGGGCCTTAAACCAAGTTAAGCCTTATTTAAACACACCTGAGGAACTGTTTAGTTACTGAATCTATAGTCATGGTGTTTGGGCTTAGGTGGAGTGACCAGATTTGCTAGATGAGAATCTAATGGTTAGGGGTCTGACCCGAGGATTAGTGAGCGATATTCTATCGCATCTGTCTGACTGAGATATCGTTCGTGGGCCTTGAATTCTTTATGGCTTGGCATGTTGTGCACGTGAGAGTGCGATGGTTGCGTAATGCGTTCTAATACTTGTGCATATGTGCCACATCATGCATGCTCTGTGTTTGATTGATCGATTGCAATCATGTGGGCCCGCATTCATTGAGAGCATGGCATGAGTCACCAGAGTTGTGACGTGAGATTGTGCCCAGAGGGGAAGTGGAGAGAAAAGGGAGACCAACGTAAGGCGTTCGAGACGCAGTGTGGTAATTGCCGTAGGGCACAGTTGGGTGAGCCCTGATGGGATTTGGAGTGACAGATGGGCATGGTCTGTTGAGACCCGTTATGGCCGATTGAGGCCTGAGCATGATCCATTGGGACCCGATATGGCCGGTTGAGGCCTGTGACGTTGCATATAGCATCTGATTGATATCTCCTGTGCCCGTCTGTATGATGTGAACTTTGCTATGATAATTCGCACGTCTGTTAATCATGTTGGGGTATGGTACCGAGGGGCTGAAAGAGTCTTAACCCTGGACCGTGAATCTAGTCCATTGGATAGGACCGACCCCACTAGTATACGCTATCCTACGTTAGGATTAGTGGTGAGCTTATTGAGTTTCGACTCATGGGCGGTGGTTGCCCTTATTTTACAGATCCAGGTCACACTTGATGGCTGCACCGCCGATGCTTTTTGGACTGCCAGTGCAGATGGACACCGAGATTACCCTCCATTTTGACATGCACGCCACTCTGTGGCATAGGCATGTGACCACTGTATTAGTAGATCAGGGTGGACCATACCTTGTACCCCATAGATATGAGGCCTGGTTTAGAGAGGGTCTGTTTGGTTTCGAGGGACCTCAGAGAGACTCCCCGATCCCCATGGAGGACGACCCGATCCTGCTGCAGCCAGCAGAGTATGGAGGCGAGTGGTCGATCCGATCCACTGCAGGAGATACCGTCACAGGACGATCCGAGATCGTGGTCACGAGGAGGGCGATGCGATGGACACTGATGAGGAGGACCCAGAGGAGGACCCCGAGGAGGATCAGAGGAGGACCCAGAGGAGGACCCCGAGGAGGATCCCGAGGAGGAGCTCGAGATTGACTGAGGGATACTGTACTGGTCTAGTCTTTTTGTGAGAGCGTAGATAGTACGACCCTAGCGAGGTTTTCTTTTGGGGTCTGTATCTAACGTTTGTGTATATATATATATGTGTGATGTATCACCTTTTGTAAAAGTGTTCTTGTCTTTTCTTGCTACCCTACCTTCTTATGTATGTATGCATGTTTAGAAGGCACGCTTCCGCATATTTCAAGTTGTTGTCGTTGCGTTAGCGTCGTCTGGCCGCGATGTCCGTCCTAGGCCGTCGCTACACGTAGGCCAGGCGTACGCAGGGATTTACTGATGTGTATGAACAGGGGTGTCGCGGGCTCGATTGGGGCTCGGGGCGTGACATCTACTAACACAGTGGTCACATGCCTATGCCACAGAGTGGCGTGCATATCAAATGGAGGGTAATCTCGGTGTCCATCTGCACTGGCAGTCCAAAAAGCATTGGCGGTGCAGCCATCATGGGTGACCTGGATCTGTAAAAGAAGGGTACCACCGCCCATGAGTCGAAACTCAATAAGCTCACCACTAATCCTAACGTAGGATAGCGTATACTAGTGGGGTTGGTCCTATCCAACGGACTAGGCTCACGTACCAGGGTTCAGACACTCTCAGTCTCCTCGGTACCAGACCCCAACATGAATAACAGACGTGCAAATTATCCCAACACATTCATATCATACAGACGGGCACGAGAGATATCAATCAGATGCCATATGCAATGCTACAGGCCTCAACCGGCCATATCGGATCCCAATGGATCATGCTCAGGCCTCAATCGGCCATAACGGGTCCCATAGACCATGCCCATCTGTCACTCCAAATCCCATCAGGGCTCGCCCAACAGTGCCCTACGGCATTTACCACACTGCGTCTCGAACGCCTTACGTGGGTCTACCTTTTCTCTCCATTTCCCCTCTGGGCACATTCTCACGTCACAACTCTGGTGACTCATGCCATGCTCTCAATGAATGCGGGGCCCTCATGATTGCAACCAGCAATTTAAACACAGAGCATGCATGCTATGGTATATGAGCACAGGTACAAGGCACATCAAGAAATCATCAAAGCGAACATGTGCTCGTCAGACCAGACCATATGAGATTCAAAGGCCCACGCACAATCCCCTAGCCAGACAGGCTCAATAGAGTATCCCATATTAATTCTCGGGCCAAACCCATAACGATTGGAATCTCATCTCGGCGGCCTTAACAGCCCGGCCTAAACCCAATCACCCATGCTAGTCCCCTGGGAGTTATTAACCCGCGACTAATGATTCAATGATTAAACAATCCATCAGGTGTAGTTGAATTAGGCTTATCTCGGTTTAAAGCCCAATTAAAGATTCGAGTTCGAATGGGTCCAATCCCGGCCCAAGGCCCAAGGGTAATTAAGTTCATTAGGTAGGTCAGCCCATTATAAGGTTTAAAGCCCATTAGTCAAGTTGGACCCGTTACGGTTCAAGGTTGAATGAAATGGGTTAGGCCCATTAATTAGGTTAGGCTTAATAATTTCAGTTGGGCCCTAATAATAACCAAGGCCCATTAATTAAACTTGAGCCCATTAATTAAATCTTAGGTCCATTATGAAATTAAGGCCCAATTAGAATTAATTTCGCGTAGGGGCCAAGCCCATTTTCAAGGATTATCCAATTAAGCCCATTTAGCCCATTTTAGGCCCATATGATCACTCTAAGCCCATATGCATTAGTGGGCCTCATCTTTTAATGTTCCAACCCATCATTGGGCCCATTTAATTATAATTTTCGTCCATTATAGGCCCATTAACCCATTAGGTTCAATTAGGTTCAATTAGGCCCAATTAGTTAGAATTAAGTTCTTAAGCCCAATACAATCCTTAGGCCCATAAATTCTCACGCTAACTTCACTCCGTTCAGCCATCTATGACTTTTCAAGGCCCAACCGAATTTCCTAGAGGCCCACAAGTTCGGCCCATTTCACACATAAGCTTAATCCTAGCCCAACATGCTTAATCACACACATTATCCACTAATCACTTTAATTAGCAACTATTCAATCAACCACACAAGCATACCACTAGCCTAGATTGAGATTAGTGGGTGAAGCTTACCGGTGGGCGGCCGAAGACGACGGCGACGACGGAAAGGACTCCGGCGGCCTACTCGGGTTCACGGCCTACAATGGGAGCCGGGTTGGTTCGGTCAAATAGGGTGTCCCACGGCCATGGAATGAAGTGAAGGAGGGCCATGAAGACTTACCAAGGCGTGAGGGTGGTCGGTGATGGCTGGACGTGGCGACGGCGGCCGGACCACGACGACGACGGGACGGTGGCTGATCGGACCGAGAGAGAGAAAGAGAGGGTAAGGTCGGGGACGGCTCCAAGGTGGCTTTCATGCCACGAGAAGACAAGGGACGGGGAGGAGAGAGGCTTACCGTGAGGTGGAAAGACCGACGGTGAAGGTGGCCGGCGGAGATGGACGGACGGTGGCGCTCCACGGGCGGCCGACGGACGAGAGGGAGAGGCCGAGAGAGAGAGAGGTTTCGGGAGGGAGAGGGAAGGTGGCCGGCCGAAAATGGAGGGAATGAGGGAGGAGAGAGAATGGTGATAGATTATAATGAAGGAAAAGACAAAAAGGCAAGTGAAGTTAGTGGAGTGGTTAGAGGGATTTGTGACATGTGATTGATTGATGGATTTCATGGGAATTGTGCCATGACGCGATTGATTTGATTGATGGATTGATGTGACATCTGATTGATGTGACATCTGATTTGACTTGCCTCGATTCGCGTGCCAATGCACGATCGGGTCCCGAGCGCGAACGAATTTTGGACTGGGTTTGGTGTCGGTCTGTCGAATCTACTCTCAAAAATCCTAATTAGTCTCATTCTAAGGTCTGAGCATTTACCGGGGCATTTCGGTAATTTTCCCGTTCACGTCTTGCTCCACGACGTGCACCGGCTGTCTGACCTTCAGTCGACATTTTCGAAACCGACTTCATTTCTTCATTGCGTTTTCCTTATTAATTCGATTGTCCATCGTCAGATTTCATTTTGTGGTCAATTTCACTAAATACCGACCCTGTCTCAGTCTCAAGCCAACGGGCGGCTGATTGGGAAAAATTCCCAGATAGCCTTTCCCCTTCGGTTGGTCAGCTCAGGGTAGCTAATCCTGAGTGAGCGTCGACTAGAGTGTATTAATGAAGTGTTTCCATTCATTTAGAAAGTCTGACTATTGGGTCGAATTTTCAGACTGTCACAGGGCTCAATTGGGATCCAAGGCCCATTAACCAATCATAGGCCCATGATTTAATTGTAAGTGATTATAATTCGAGGCCCAGTATTGTTACAATTTTCGGTAGGGCCCAAGCCCATGTATTAAAATAAACCTAAGAGGCCCATTATGGCCCATTAGGCCCAAATCAAGTCCCTAGGCCCATGTACACTATTGGGCCCTAAGGTTTTAAGTCCAAGGCCCTCATTGAGGCCCATTTAAGTATATTTTCGTCCAATGAAGGCCCATTAGTTTATTTAAGCCATAATGGTCGATTTGGCCCACTTAGCTTGAGATTTAAACCCCTAAGCCCATTGGTATCTTGAGGCCCACCATTATTCACGCCTAGTCCTTCCTTGCAGACCCTATATTAGCATTTCAAGGCCCATTCATGCTCTCCAAGCCCCACACGCACGGCCCATTATGCACACAAGATTAGCCTAAAGCCCATTAGGCTCAATTACACATATTACACTATAATTACCACAATTAACTACTAATACCATACACCATACTCACATACAACCAGCCTAGGCTAGGATTAGAGGGTATGCTTACCGGTGTGGGCTGGTGGTGGCGGCTGGTCGGCGAAGAAGGGCGGACGGCGGCCGGCGTTCTTCTCGGGCGGACGAAACCGAGAGATGGGTAGGGAGAATGGGGTTAGGTCGGGTTCAAGGTGGCCTCCATGGGCCACGAAAAATGAAAGGAGAGGGAGTGAGGGAGCTTACCAAGGTGAGGGGTGGCTGGTGGTGACGGTGCAGCGGCGGAGGCAACGACGGGGACGGCGGTTCGTGGCGGCTGAGGGAGGAACCGAGAGAGAGAATGAGATGGGGTCTGGTCGGTGGCCTTGGGTCTCCTCAAGGCACGAAATGGAAAGAACAAGGGGTAAGGAACTCACCAAGACAACGGGATAGCGGGTTGGAGCCGACGGTGGCCGGGCGACGACGACGGGGCGACGAAGGCGGCTCGGGCGGACGTCGGGCGAGAGGAGGAGTGGTAGAATAGTTACCTTGGTTGATGGATTTGATTTCCTTGGGAATTGTGTCTTGATGGGATTGATTTGATTGACAGAAACTTGATTGATTGATGTGACATCCAATTGATGTGACAGCCGATTTGACTTGCCTCGATTTGCGTGCCAAATGCACCGATCGAGTCCGAGCGCGATGAGTTTCGAACTGGATTGGTGTCGGTCTATCGAATCAACTCTCAAAATCCTAATTAATCCCATTCTAAGGACTGATCATTTACCGGGGGCAATTCGGTAATTTTCCTTCCACGTCTTGCTTCTCGACGTGCACCGGCTATCGGCCCTTCGGGCGACGCTTCTGAAACCAATTTCATTTCTCCATTGTGTCTATCTTACTAATTCGATTGTCCATGGTCGGATTTCATTTCGTGTCGATTTCATTAAATACCGACTCTGCCTCAGTCTCAGACCACGGGCGGCTGATTGGGAAAAATTCCCAGATAGCCTTTCCCCTTCGGTTGGTCATCCCAGGGTAGCTAATCCTGAGTGAGCATCGACCAGAGTGTATTAACGAAGTATTTCCATTCATTTAGAAATTCCGATAAATGGGTCGAATTTTCAGACTGTCACATGCGCTCTGATTGATTT
>JAGVVM010023299.1:0-12249 GCA_019149425.1 Psidium friedrichsthalianum | reverse complement strand
GGATAAGTCATGGCAGGTGATAGCGGACTACCAGCAATAGTTTGATATTACGGTGCGCGACTTGATACCCACATTAGCTAAGAGCAAGACAATTGATGTGGAATCGGTGGTTGCTGATGAATATGGTAGTCACCTTGGATTGTTTGGTTGTTGTTCAATCTTTATAAAGACTGCCGCTGTTCATGTGGAATACGGAGCTGAGATTTTATATATATATACAAGGTGTTATGGTTGCTCTAGTCCTTACTGAATCGTTGTCAGGAGTATGTATCATTCTGCTAACGTTTATTTGGATATTAAGGTTTCTGGGTGGCGACAGTCTTGGGATGTCGCAGGCACGATCGATCGTCGTTGTGCAGATGTCGCAGCTCTGCATGGAGATTCGGGGTGTGACAAAAAAAGCTTGGATATGGCAAGAGAGTATATAAGAACTACAAGGTTCGAAGAGAAGCAAGAGAGACAAAGTGATCATCATATGTGATTTTAAGAGCGATAGAGCGATACACTTATTCTAATTAACTATCTACTCGAGTTTACAAGTGAGATACTGTGAGAGATGTAATATAGAGTTTAAGTGTGTAGAATGAGATAGCCTTGCAGAGGCAACACTCGCTTCTATTGAAATGTTATGTTCAAGTCACCATATCTTTCTATAATCTCTCATTGATTGTCGAGTGGAATCCAGCTAGTATACTATTAGTGCGAGAGAATAGACGTGCATTTCACCAAAGCCGACCCACTATAAGCTGTTGTACACCGCTTTGCTATTTTCTTGCTCGCATATACTTCTACTGTCTGATAGAAGCACCGCATTTGTTTTGTTCTCTCTACATTCGCTCCTATTAAAAAATTGTAGTTTTAATTTTCACATTATTTTATCAAGTTTGATTATAATGTCCTATTCACTTTGATTGATTATAATGTCCTATTCACCCCCTCTTAGATGATAGTACTAGCAAACAACACATTCCGCTGTGCCGAGCTCTTTATGTAGCCCCATGTGTTGCGTGACCTCATATCAAGGACCACATGCGGTGATCAGCATTCTTTTTTTTTTTTTGTCTTGGCTCTTCGTGTGTAAAATTACAAGGGAGTATTTTTAATAATGTTAATGCACCCCGCTACACGCTAGCTAGCGCGATGCCGAATCTAATTTGGCAAAACAAAAATATAGAAGGTCTCATAACGAGCATATGTAATATATTTGTTGATATGATTAGTAAAGGATGTTTTTCCCGATTTTTAAAGTGCTAATTATACAATAATATGAGAAAAGAGACTATGGATTTTTTTTTAATTAGTTACCTATTGAGTGCTCGCGGGCAATGTTTAGTTAAAAGAAAAATGACATAGAATGGTCCCTAAACTTTGGCCAATGTGCAATGTCGTCCTTTAAATTTAAAATTATCTAATACAATCTACGTATTTTTTTATATACATTCAATTTAGTCTATGGACTATATAAAAATGTTCATTATAGTCATTCCAATTAATTCATGTAAACGGAATTTGCTGATTTGGCTTTACCAATCATTACATTTAAAATGCAAAAATAAAAATAAGCATTACATGTGGATTTGCTTAAACGATTATTTTAATTTGTTTGTGTCTGGAAAAACAATAATTATCCATCGTTATTTGGTGGTTAACTTTATCCTTTTGTTCGCCGTCAAAACTTACGGGAGACTAGATGACAAATCAATAAACTTCGTAAACTTAAAGTATTGAAAAGACAAATTAGTGAATTCTTCATATCGTTAATAGATTAGATCGTTTTGATAAAAAAAAATTAAATTAAGTATTTACCAACAGTTCAACAATCACACTGAAAAAATTTAAAAAAATCAGGGACACAATATTATACATCGAATTAAATTCGTGAACATCCGGCGTCGTTTTCTCGCGGATCCGATGGGTGTTTTATTAATTAATTTTTGGTGAGGGTGGATGAGATTTAAGATTGGCCATGTTGAGGCAACTGCCAACTGCAAATGAAATGAATGTCGAAAACTTTTCCCACCAGAGCTCCGATGACGTCACGGGATTCGCCAGAGTCGTCATTTTCTGTTAACCCGACCTCGAAAGACGGGAACGAGTTGATGAGTCGGCAAAAAAACACTAAATTTAAGAGGGACGCGACTGTGGGAATCGATCCCGTCACACGTGGTGGCATATGATTTGGCGGGAGATTCGCTACGAGGCGCCACGTGTCCGCCCAAACGCCTTCCTCGTGCCCACAGCAATCTCGTGATCGCCACAGTGCAATGCATCGAGAGAAGCGCCAAATCCCGACGAGAAAATATACGGGGCGCTTTGGAGCACCGATCCCATCTCTGCACCACCAATCCATTTAAAAATCGCCACGTGGCAATCCGGTCCCACTTGTCAAAATTACTTCCCCCCCTCCTCCCTCCCCGTTAGTTTCTCTCTCCTCCCCTCCTCACTCAGCAGAATCTCCCTCTTCCTCCCTCGTTATCTTTTCTTTTCTCCTTCTTAGTTCAGAGGAAAGAGAAAATGAAGGCACATACACCCACAACTTCTTCGCCTGCATTTCTCCCCAGCCCATATCATCAAACGTCGGCGACGCCTTCAACTTCTCGGACTAACTCCCCCTCGCCCTCGTCCTCACCCTTGCCTTCAGCCCCTCGCCCAGGCAGAAAGGGTCGAGCTCTCGCCAAACGCAGAGAGGTCGGCCCTCCTCGCCGAATCCGGCGATAGCAACCCTCGCCTGTGGCTAGTCGTCGGCCATGGCGGAGTACCGCTTTTGCTTCTGCATCGTGGGTTGATTATGCCGGTGGCGTGCGTATGTGAGAAGAAGAAGAATACGACAGTGAAAAGTGGAGAGGGAGAGGGTAACGGTGGAATAAAGTAACGGAGAAGAAAGCTTGACAGAGGGGACAAATTAAGGTGAATAGTGGACCTGGATTGCCACGTGGCGATTTTTGAGTGGACCGGTGCAGAGATGGATCCGTGCTTGAGGAGCACCCAATATTTTCTCAATCCTGACCGTTAGCCATTGCCAGATTTGCACCAACTGCGTCCGCCAACCGCGTTACCGAGCCCCAACTCACTGATGCGGGGCAACCCGCCGATCGTCCGGTTTGACCTGCCCATTTTTGGAATGGCAAATTAATGCATCTAACACAAAATTGAAAAAAATTTCAAATTAAGAACTCAAAATGTCTTCATTTTCTCAAATAAAGATTTAAAGTAGAGTTTGTTTCAGAAAAGGGCCTTCCTATTTCAAAAAATGATCTTACCAAGGACATTTTCATAATTTTTTTTCCTTCTTGCCAATGGTTGGTCGTTGCCTAAGATTAGCCATCGGGGAGAAGGAAAGAAATAAAAAAAATAAAAAAGAAGGGAAAATAGAAAAGAAAAAGGAAAAAGTAAATAACAAAATTGTTCATGTTCATGCCATTTTTTGAAATAATGAGGGCATTTTATGTACTTTTTTGAAGCAAGATTCACTTCAAATCCTTATTTGAAAAAATAAGAGCACCTCAAGTTTTTTATTTGAAATTTTTTTCACAAAATTATGCGCAATAAAAAAAATAAATTATTCGAATATTATTAATGCAGTTCTAACGTGAACTTGAAAAATATTGACCACTTTTGACAAAGAAAAATCTACTTAGAATTAACATAAAGGTTTAGTTTGTAAGCATAAATAGGAAAGATAGAATCATTTAAAAAAAAAAAGAATAAATACGGAGAGCTGAGAGGGTGTGAGGCATGGCGAGGTTGAGGAAGTCCCCATGGTGTGTGGGGATGGAGAGGGTCTAAAAAATCCTAAGCATATTGCATGATAACTTTTTTAATTGTATCAATTTAGTCATACATCTTTTGACGATTTGTCAATTTAGTTTCAAATTTTTTAATTGTGGCAATATAGTCATAAATCTTTTTGATGATTTACCCAATTTATTACCAAACATTTTGACAAATTTTCAATTAATCATTCATGTCAATTTTGACAGGAAATCGCTAGCGCGAACGTCGGCCATTCTACATGTCCTGTCCGGCGCTGATGTGAATAACTTTTGCATTTTTCAACATGATTTTATTAAAAAAATTTATCTTTCGATTGCCCTCTCGAGATTTGGCATCGGCTACCCTCGCCGCCCCTCGCCAGTGCTAGTCGTCAGTCTTTCTTGAAACTTTTCGGCCCTTGGTGAGTCTCTCGGTTTCCATTCGATCGCCCATTGACTTAAAGAGTGGAATATTGTGTACAAGTTGTGCAAGTTGACCCGAAGATACGAAAGAGGAGGTGCACGTGAACAGATTCGCGTGGATGACGTCTCAACAGCGTTTTCGATCTCCCAGTTGCCCAATCAAATTGATCTTTTTTTATTTCACAAAAATAAATAATTTAAAATATATTTTCTTAAATATCTGCATATACATCGCTTACAAAAATACATAATCAAATAATATAATCATCATCTACGGATAAATTTATACATAAATTATTATCGATAACAAAGATATTTTTTATGGATAATTATTTATGAACGATTATTTTTAAAAAAATATTTTTTCAAATCATTCATTTTTTGTAAAATAAATGTATCATCGTATTCTGTTTTATTTCGTGAAAATGAATATTTCAAGAATATTTTCCTAAACATGAGTACTTGTAACGTTTGCAATAATCAGTCCATGAAACCGAGAGCGCGGTAGAAATTCGATATCTTCACTTGGGGTCAAGAGGGAACATATCTAGTTGGCCTCAACTTATCTCAATTTTGAAACTCCAACGATCAACTGCATTCTCGAAGTTGCATCAACTTATCTCAACTTGAATCTTCAATGCCCTGATTTTGGGGATATCTCCAAGATAGAACCCAAATTTGATTCTATCAATATATCCAATTAGATTCATCCTTACTCAAAAGTTTAAACCAATAAGTTATGGTCAATTTGGAATACTAATTGCTCCACGCCACACCAATTCTCTAACGTGGGACTTTTCTAACACAACCACCCGTGTATCTTAATAGTTTTCACTATCTATAATAGCTTATGTCTAAATATTTTCATGGGCGATAAAAATGATTTTTATTTCATTCATTTTTATAAGCGATATAAATAATTATTTTTAGAAAATATTTTTCAATTCGTTCATTGATCTCAGAGCAAACGAACTCTTTATTTATATGTACGACTTATGTGGAAAGTCTATTGGGTTCCTTCTTTCCCCCCATTTGGATCCATCCGTGCTCGACTCTCCCTCTCCTTTTCTAAGTGGGATATCTAGTGTTGTCTTATTTTGAAAAAAAAAAAAAAAATCTATTTTTTTTTTTTTCTTTTCCTTTTTTGGGGTTTTCTAATTCTACTCGTCGCCTATTACAGAGGCTGTCCTGCGTACTAAAGTAGTTAATCCAGAGACTACTTATAGATTAGACAATAATGTAGAATCGATTAACATTAGAGAAATATAACCTCGACATGAAAAATCAAGAGATTTTTACGATCGGATGTTTCGAAACGGATCGGCCATGCTTAAAGGCAAAAGAAAAGTTTTGAGCTACAGCTACATCGGAAAAAAACATTTTTCATATGTGCCTCGAAGCAGGCCGGTGAATTATTCTTAAACAGACTGAATGAACGAATTGCAAAAGGCAAAACACATAAATTCTAAATTTGAAAAGAGCAATCCTAAATAGTACTCGAAAGAGTACACGATATCGTAAAGAGGCTAAATTTCCTTGGGACATGCAGTTACAGCAAAACCTTCGACTTGAAGATTTTCACTTGGATATTAATTTCGAGCGAAGGGTCTACTTATATAGTTTGATGGTTGCAAAGGCCATTCAACTTTACTTTTTGAAACCTAGAATCTTTGTGATATATAAGGATTGAGCTATACCTATTCACGGCATGATAAATGCCGTATGTTTGCGTGCTCGCACACTTTTCGTACTTGTACTTACTTCCAAAACGATACCCATCTACTCGAATATCGCAATCTCGCCCTCATTTTGCAAACCATGTGGAGATTTGAGCTTTTCCCAACTTCAATTCACAATTTTGCATAAGCAATGTGCGTTTGGTCACTGCTTATCAATAAGAACACTTCATTTTTGTGCCTCCTTTAGAAAACCCATACTCATGTCAACATCGGTGGAGGTGCCTCAGATTTGATTCGCCACCCGCCATGCACAGAACCCCGTGGATAAGATTTTTCACCTTTCCTTTTTCCCCTTCCCACCTTTTATCACAATAGGAATCCTTTCCTCTTTCTTTGCCTGTTCTTTCATCTTCTTTTGTGAATTCTTCTTCCCTTCATCCCGTTATGCTTTTGTCATTGAAGAATTGCGTCATCCCACTACAGCAAACTAGACAGCATACAAACACCCTTTTCTTGGGGGAAAAAAAAAGGGCGATGTGGGAAAAGGCTAGAGGAAGGTTGTCACAAGAGCAATTGGAAAATTATCCAAAAAAATTTTAAATCTATTATGCGGCGACCAATTCATTTTTAAACCTTTCAATTGTGCCGATTTAATTTTAAAACTTTTAAAAATTTTCAATTTACTCTTAAATCTTGTGACAATTTTTTAACCCATTCATTTGGTCCAATTAGTCCAATAATAGATTTTAGGACTAAACTGATAAAATATCAAAGGTTTAGAACTAAATTAGCACGAAAGACCGAATTAGCAAACCGTCAAAATTTTAGGGCTAAATTTAGCTTATTAAAAGGTTTCTGACTGAATTGGCCGTCATATAATATACTGAGGATTTTTTGAACAATTATCCCCAAGAGCAAATAGAGAACTCGACTGACAAGAACGATGGGTGGTATTGAGGGAGTTGCTCTTTTTCCATAAGCAAAGAAAAAGTGAGAAACGAATAGATTATGGGCAGAACAAAGGTCGAAGGAGAGAGAGAGAGAGAGCAGAGTTGCCTGCTGACAAGGTGTGGAAGCGACGATTGGAGATGGCAAAGCTCATCGCTGCCTTATCAAGATATGGTTCTTGTCTCTGTGTCCAAAGTGCCTTTATCTGCTTCTTTTCGTAGCTGATTTTTTTTTTTTTTTTTAGCTCTTCTTTCGAACGCCGATAGATCATCCCGGGACAGAATTTGCACGTTCTTTCGCATTCATTGGAAAGCGGGCCGTACTTTGGCCCTCATTATCAGGGATTGTCCGCTTTATTTGGAGCTGAGTTCTCCGTTAGAAAAACATCAAAAAAGTCTTAAACCTATTAATATTAATACGATTTAATCCGAATCTTCACTTAAATCAAGTTTTGTCCTAAATCTTTTTGTACTAGTTTCAATTTGTCCATTCGGCAAATTTTGATCGAAAATCGCTTAACGTAAATAATAGCTGCCCTTTATGGTGTATCTAGCGAAGGCTGGCTAGCTGGCTGGCTGGCTGGCTCGCCCTCGCCAAATCAAGGCGAGGCCCAACTTTCCCTAAGCCTTCGCAGCCCTGCTGATCGCAAGAAAGGGCCGTAACCCTCGTAGTGGCCGATGAGGGTGTCGAATAGAAATTAAAAAAAAAATGACAAAAATAATAATTAAAAATTGTTTTTTAATTAATAAAATAAAAAAATTCATTTTTTAAAAAAATTAAAAAATGTCTACGTCACGCCACATAGGATGGCTGGCGTTCATGACAACGATTTTGGCCAAATTGATGAGATAGCTGAATTGATACTCATACACAAAAGGTTTAAGACTAAATGGTCTAATTAAAAGTTTAGAATGAATTGAAACAAATGTAATAAGTTTAGGACTCTTTTTATATATATACCTTTTTCCTTCTTTGTCATGTGTGGCCTTGTGACTTGTGAATAGAAATTAGATTTTAGATGCTCTATAATAGCCGAATCTCAGCTAGGGGTGAGCCCCACCCCGATCAACCTAGGAATTTGAATTGGACCACTGGTTTTGGTGGTTTCCGGTCCCCAAGATTTGAATCGGCAATAATCGGTCCAGTTCCTAGTTCCTTGTGTGGAAAAAGACTGAATCGATATGCCTTCTTTTAAAAAAATTCCTCTCTTGCGGAACTAAAGTTCTGTTGAGGGAAGATGGAATTTCAAGCCAAGCTCCAAGATCACAATCAAACCTCGAAAAAAGATAATATTTTTACAGGAAATGGTACTTATGCTATGTTTTCACATTAATTAGGAAATGTGCTGATACTTAGCAAAAGATAGTCTTAGATTCAAGTTCCAACATAGAAATCTGATTATCTACCGAAAGAATTAATATTCTCTAGAAATAATTATAGCTTTCAAAAAAACAAAAAGAGACACCAGCGATTCCCAATTCCACAAATTGAAACGACCCTATCTAGGATCGATTCATGGTTCTATGGTAAGACCGACCCACCTTAAAATCAATCACCTTACTGTCAACTAATCATTTTTGTTAGTCATATCTTTCGTGGCATCCCTCTCCTCATAATAACATTGCTCGACAGAAGAAGAACATACTATAGCTTTGTATATAGTAAATAAAAGGCGCATGGAATATCATGACACGAATCTATCGCTGGTTAAACGCTGAATCGCGTTGCAAGCAATTCGGCTGTTCGAGCAAGTGGCAGTAGGGCTTTACAGGGGCACACAACGATAATCCTCTTGCATGTACGATTTGCTCATCGACTATACTTAAGTCAATTCGATTCCTCCTGGCGGCTAGAGAGAAAAGCCCCGTGATTTCAGTAATGGGCGAAGAAGAATCATCAATCAAAATCAACCCCTAATCACTACTTTGCGAACCCTAATCCCATTAGCTATTTAACTATCTTGCGAATCGTTACTTTGTCCCTTTATATAGGATATTTGAGGCCGAAAGTTGGTGTGAACATGGCGACATTATCACATGAAATTGTCGTAGAGCTGCGTCTGTATCGCCTCGTAGAGCGCCAAGCCTTTTCGGCCATCAGATGATGACGTCGTTGGACCAAGGGGAATCCCGCAACCGCAACGCAACTTGAGAAACTTTGTGTCTCTTTCGATATTGATTTCTTGATTGATTATAGAAGATGGCGTGTAATTCCATCCGCGGCAAAAGGAAAAGGACGTCAGACGTCACGGCACTGCTCCTGAAAAGAACATACGATAATTCCACGAGTGTTTTCCACTAAGACAGAAGAAAAGAAGTCAAATCTTGAATCGTAAGTTTCTGGAAGTCGTGGCGTGAGTTGCAGCATGAGCTTCTTTTCCGCCCGGTCGACGCAGAGTCTCTCCGAAACTTTGCGCTTAATCAATCCTGATACACATAAAGAGGGAAAGGAAGAAGGAAGAGCTTTATGCTTTAAAAATTAACACCTTATTTCGCAACATCGATAAGCAAAAGTCCAGCGAAAACCATCCTTGGACTAGATAGAATGCACTTTCGAGCTCTTCTGAACCCTTCGATCAGAAATAACTCTCGGTTGATTTGTGATTCGAGTATCGACATGTCTGGACGGATTTTGATTGTACGTCTCCTGCAATCTTTTTAACGGTGATAATAACCAATGATATGTATGCAAGTTGGGTTTCGCGGTGTAAGGTATCACATCAAATCAGTGTGGAAGCTTGAGTGTTTGCTGACTACTTCGCTGATGTGGGATTTTATCTTGATGAGCGGCGAGTGCTTTCTTGACCTTTTTTCGTTCCAGACCGAATCAGAAAAGACTCCAAAAGGTCTCCTCATCTTCCTGTTTTGGGAAACTTGCACGCAATCTCCAGGGCAAGTGGGAATTTGCCCAACATGTTCTTGGATGATCTCACTCTGGCTTTTAGCTCCGAATAAGCGTTCACGTCACAGTAAACCCTAGAAGAGTCCAGATAGAGAGATGACATGGGAAGAAACATCGATGCAAAGCCATGTCGTCGGCATCATCAATTCGTCATTAGTTTTAGAACAGGCGAGATTCGAACTCGCGTCATTAGTTCTAGGCTAGGAATGAGTCTTGAAGACAGATTCTGTCACGCCCGAACCTCCACGAGCGCGCGACATCTGCACGACGATCGAAGGTCGATATAACGCGCGACATCCCAGGAACCTGTCGCCGACCTAACGATCCAAATAGCGGAAGCAATACAATATCCCTGACCACAATTGAGCAAGGGAAAAGCACGACCAACAACACTCGCCCTCTTCTTATTGGCACCATCCATTGTCTTCATCGTCTCCATCGTTCGATCCAATACCAAACCTACACATCTGAAATATAATCCCCAAACGGGGTGAGCTAACACGGCTCAGCAAGTTCACCTTCTAAATCTCGCTCAGGATACCAGATACTCTTAGATCGAACCCTAAGCATGCAATTTACCCACTTTCATGTCCTAACAGCCAAGCACGCATGTAATTCACAATTCTATCAAAATATTCAATCAGGCATGCTCGGGTGAATAAAACAATACGAACGCCGTCGAGTACAATTCACAATATAATAGGTCAAGCAATTCTAATCATAGATTTAGCCATAACAAATCCTCACCTCATTATAATGTCTAAGCCAATCACTTTGGCTATCGCTCACAATTGTCCCGGAATTGCCTATTTGTCCTTTTCACCCCAAATCCTTCAAGAAGGGCCTACGACACCTCAATATCAGAGTTCAAACTCTCGTGGACAGCCTTGAACTTTACTTTCGAACCCATGCACAACTCTTAGGGCATCTCAAATAGTAACTCAACTCGCTAACTAGGTCCATTCCCGCACTAATCACTCCAAAATCTTATCTTTCAACTTCTACACTAGCTCGAGCCATTATCTACACCCTTGACCACCAAATCAGAGTATGGACAGCATAAATCCAAGTGCGATCAGTGCACTAAACCTTTCCACAGAACCGATTTCCAACAATATACCAAATCAGTCATATTTTCTAAATCGATCCACCCCGGAACGCATCCTAGAGCCAATCCATGAATAATCTAACATCCTACTCAAGATTTAGAAGTAAAACTTACCTAAATAAGGCTAACAAGCCAGGGAAACAAGCTGGAACAGAGGCGGACAGCCGGCGGCAGCAAACGGATTTGGAAATCGACGTTAGATCGCGATGATCTAAGGTGAACCGAACTTTGCAGAGGCTGGAACAGAATGAAAACATGCTAAAAAAATCAATATTTGAACCTAGAAATGAGTCCTAGAGGCTGCTGGAGTCAAGATACTTCAACATGAACAAGATCGAAATTCGAGCAGCAAAAGACAGATTCGTCGACTGATACGAGAAAGCATATTTGAAAGGTCAAACGACCTCCGATCGAAGTGATTCAAGTTGAATAGAACCACAAGACATTGACTACAACATACCCAAAAATTGCGACGATCCAACGGTCGGATTTCCGTCGACGGCCAGTTGAAGTTGGCAGCAGAAACTGGGATTCAGCCTGTGCAGGGTCCGGTTTTGCTCTGTTTGAGGGGGTTCCAGGGCTCATCTTGAGCTGATTTTTGGTGGAGAACTTCTAGAGAGATAGGTGAAGGTGAGGTTAAAAAGGGCGTCTCAAACTGACGACGTTTGGGCGGCGAACGAGCGGCACAACGAGTGGCGGTTTTCCGACGGCCAAAACCAAGAGAGAAAACCAAGAGAGAGAGAGGGCCACGAAATTTTATGGGGAGAGAGAGAGTAATCTGCTAATAATGGAAGAGAGAGAGAGAGAAAAATATCTTCAATTATTGGCGGTTACTATTCACGAGTTGACCGGCACTATTCACGGGTTGACCGGTCAAAAGTTTGACTGATGGTGACCGATGGTCGATTGACGCGATTGAAGTGTTGACAATGATTGATGAGACATTTCTTGAAATTCGTGCCATTTTGGGACTGATCGGGCACAATCGGGACTGATCGAGGCTCAACCGCGATCTAAAAGTAACTCGGGATTTCGTCGTAAAATTTTTCTAGCCTCTCTAAACTTACTAATACTCTCTAGCTATATAATCTAGGTCAAGCCGGGGCAAAATGGTCACTTTCATATTTTGCATTTCTTCTCGGCACTCCGAAACCAATCGGCTAATGTTCGAGCTTTCAGGGCGATGTCCAATTTCAATGCGATATTCATGAAAAACTCGATTATCCAAGCTCGGAATCTAATTTGTGTCACATTCATAAGATAGCGACTCTAGTAATACTCAGACTAACGGGCGGCTTTTAGGAGCTACGCGTATCGACCTGTAATTAGGTCCACGTACTTAAATTCCTAGCTAGCCATTCCCCTTTGGTTAGTCATCTCGAAATGATCAATTCCGAGTGAGATTTAACTACAGTGCATCAATGAAATATATATCCAA
>JAGVVM010023297.1:0-11283 GCA_019149425.1 Psidium friedrichsthalianum | reverse complement strand
GGCTGAGGCACGGATAGCGATATTAATTTAAACAAGATAAGGAGATTTTCCATAATCACCGACATTGATGACATTACCACATAGGAGTACAGCTTCACAAGGATGGATGACTTGGTATTGTTTGCTTAATAAGTAAGCAAATCGCATTCCAGTAATTTCTAATGGGGGCAAACTTGTAATTCTTGCATATGGGGAACAAAACTAATCGTTGCCAGTCTTGTGGGCTTCATAAGCTATGGACGTCCAAAATGGTCAGAAAACAATGTTGATTAAATCGGGTGGAACCGGTTCGGCTCTAAGTCCAATTTTGTTCCATTTCTTGATTGTATGTAATTGAACCAAATTTAATGAGTGGAATTAAATTGAATCAAATTGGGTTCAATTTTGATCGATGCATGGTGTAATTCAATTGGATAATCAATTAACGCTTGAATTCCTCCAATTTTGCTAATTTCACCCTATAGGTCGTATGACCAAAATGTTGAACATGCCTAATTGACCAAATTGAACTTCAATTACTCAAAATGGACCATAATCTAGTACAAGTTGAATTGGGTATTGCACCAAATTATCTTTGTATCATGAACTAGCATATTGCAAATTGGCTCAATTGGACCAGCATGCTTGTGAATTGTCAAAATTGATATTGAATTCATGTTCTATTCACTCAATTGGATTGAATTAAGGTGAATTGGCATCAACCACAAAGACTCAATCGAAAGCCTAATCGGAGTTCAAAATTGTGAACTTTTTTATGTTATTTTTTTTTGGGTTGGAATCATGAAATTGTCTAGCAATTAGATGCGGTATGAACTCTAGATTAAATGTCCCGCAGAAAGTTATCCTAAAAAATGATAGAAATGAATTAATTTTGTTTGGGTCGATGAGGCATCGAAAATTTCCTATTTGTGGAAAAGTTGGTTTCTAATTTATTTTTATAAATTGATAATGCCAAGTCAAAGTGAGTAAAAAGAGTGGTTTTTGAGTTTTTTTTATTTTTTTAAAGGTTGACCAAGCATGGACTGTTTGGCAAAAGTCAATTTAATGGGTCAACTTCGATTGTTTTTTTACAATTGACAGTGTGGAAATGAAATTGACACTATTTAGAGGCTTTATATGTAAAAAGATAAATTTTGAACAGAAAATCAATTCTAAGGGTCAAACTTCAGACTTTTTGAAATGAAAATGCAATAGACTTGTAAATAAGTGCGATGCTAATCCAAATATTCATGATTCTTTTTCATTGAAAATTAGATATGTCGTAATTAGAAATCTAAATTTCAATTTTTTTAAAATATAATGACTTTTTGGCTTAAAAATAAGGTGTCAATACCAATTTTATGACCCACACCATTAAATATGAAACAAAATATGGGTTTTAGACCCATTTTACCACCTCTAGTCAAGTCCTTTGCAGACATGAATTAACATCACCGGTTGACCTGGTTGAAAATATCATAAGCTGGGGAATGAGCTGGATGCCAGATGTAGAGTGAAATCTTTGTACTGGTAGTACTGGTTCGGTCCGCGTTCAATCTTGAGAGAGAGAGAGAGAGTAGCAAAGATGCTATGAAAGAGAAGTGACGTTTGGAGGCTTCGTCTCCGAAGATGGGCTTTATCGCCAACATCTCTAACAACTTAATTGGAAAAGATGACCATTCATGCAAATTCCTAAATAGACTCATCAAACCTTGTGTACCTACAGGAGCTAGATTTCGTTGCAAAGCAATACACATAGAATGCAGCTTACTAGAGGGATTCTTGAAGACCAAGATGGAGGCGGAGTCAATGCCGACAACCAAGGGGGAGCCTAAGATGGCCTCGATTGAGGGGGTAGTGAAAGAAGGAGATAATGGGCTTGTGGAAGGAGACGAATAGTTTTGAAAGAGAGCATTTCAAATTACTATCTAAGTTCCAACTCACTTTGATAAAGAAAATATTTCAGTTCGGGTCATAACCCAAATAAAAACACATTGCAACACCCATTTTATAATTGTATACCAAACATAGTAAGATTTGAATCGAAAATATTCAAGAATTTCAGGTTGGTTATGGTTGATTTGTATTTCGGTCCGGGTATACATTTCGGTTTTTGACATCCCTAGGATTTATGGTGATGTGCCAATATGTTAATAGAGATGCACAGACAATGTGGTGGCGGGTAGGCCGAAAATTCAAAATGATAGGCTTGGGGGCAAGCATTCTACTATGAGGCCAGACTCGTTCTTGCTTTGTTCAGGCCCGATTGACTTCATAAGAGAAGTCAAATTTGAAATTGGCATTGTATGCGGACCGAGCCTAAGAATTCGGCCCGTATCCTTGTGACCTCAAACTGGGATTTTCGTGCGGATAGGGCCAAAGGCTCATCTCATGTTTACCAGAATATTGAAAACACAGACCCAAAAAAGAAAGAGAAAGGAAACTGGAGATGGGCCTCAGTATATTAGAGCAATTGTATAAAGAGAAATATTTTCCCGACAATATTATAATTCATGTATTATTATACGTATTTTGCATAAAATATCATAAATTAAAATATCGTGTAGTTGAAAATAACTGATAATACTGATAAGACTCTATCTATCAGCTTCTCATCAATCTCATTGATAATATATAAAATATTAATAACAAGTTATGAAAAATGGAATTTCTTTTTGCTTCGAAGGGAAAAAAGAATATGAAAAAGGAAATCTGTATGATGGTCTGGTGAAACCGCGGCACCAGGCAGCGGTCGCTTGCTTCTCTTCCATGGCGTCGAGCTCCGACCATTCAAGATCACCCGACAACAATGACTTCTCAGCATCTCGCTTCAAAAAAGCAGTGAGTCCTCTAAGTCTCTCTCTCTCTCTCTCTCTCTCTCTCTCTCTCTCCCCACCCCCACCCCCACCTTCTCTGATTTTTCTTTCTTGCATTTCGTTGAGTAGTTTTGCCTCTACGATTGGTGGTTGACACAAGTTCTCAGAGAAAAACCCTTGCTGTTTCTGGCTTTGCTTCTTCCTCATGGATTAGCGTTTTTTTTTTTGGGGGGGGGGGGGGGGGGGGGGGGGGGGGGAATCTAGTCAATTTGGGCAGAATAACGGAAAATGTGATCCTATAGACACTAATACATGAAAAGTTCCCTTAATTGAGACAACTACAACCTTGGTTTCATGTCTGAATGTGTTTTGACATTGTGCTGGCAAGATAACTATTGGGGCTGGGATTTTGTTGTTTCAACATGATCGCGTTGTGTGCGGTTATTCAAGTCATTGGCTGAATATTACAACGTTGGTACAGTATAATGATAAATTGTTTGTTTGTTTTGTAAAAGTTTCTCAGCATTGTCGAGCCGGTCTGTTTTGAGTTAGTTGTATTCATGTTCTTTTAATTTGGGTTTCTCCCATCCAAGTTGACTCATTGTTTGAGTCACGTTCTTGTATCGTATGGAAAGTTGCCACCCCTATTAACTAGGACTACATCTTCTGGTAGTTATTGTTGTCCTCGTGACTTAGGCTCTCAATGAGACTTCTCTGTTGGTATTTACTTTATGTTTGTGGGTGTAGCAATTCCATGAGCTCAGAGGACTTTTTACTCCAGACAACAATCTGTTCAACAAGTGGTTTGGGTGCTCAAGTCGGTTCCAATCACCAAAAGATATGATTTTTTCAACTCTTGAAACAGCAGATGGTGTTTGTGTTGTGGTGTCGGGATTGATAAATAAGTCGCGTACTACAGAAAGTGGCTTCTCATATGAGGTTTGTGAGTCTCTTGCTATATTCCTGCCTGTGCAGGCTCTATCAGTTAGCATAGACGTCACTAGCTTCTCAGAGCAACAACCATTGTTTTTAGGCTTAATTAAGCTTTAAGCAACTATGAACTGCTTGAACATTTGACCACCCCACTCTAGTTTGAGCTCTTGGACCCTGACCATGGAAAATTTGACATGGGCAAATATTAATTGCTGTAAAAAGTGCTCGGGCTCAAAACGAAAGGAAAAAAAAAAGGGGGGCATCACATGGTGACCTGTTCACAAATGAAGAAGTATTCTGAAACCTATGTTACACCGACACGAGACACGATACGCGACGCGACGCGACGCGACAACGACACACCGACATGTGAATTCTAAAAAAATAGAGAATTTCAAAAGCTGGACACGTTGTATATATACATATATTTTATATACACATAATAAATTATTATTTTATATAAAATATATACACATAATAAATTATATTTTTATATAAAAAAAGACAAGAAATTTGAACTTGGTTGACCCATGACCTCCATTTTCGGTCAAATCTCACCTACGCATCAACTCTCTCCTCTCTCCTCCTTTATTCATTTCCTCTGCTCTCCCCTTCCCCCCCCCCTCTTTTTTCCTTCTTCTTTTTCCGTTTCCCTTTCCCCCTCCTTTCACCTTGTCAGCTGAACACTCCCCTGGCCTTGTCACATTAGCCTTTTCTTTTGACTTTCCCCTCTCTCTCCCTCTCTCTCCCTTATTTTCTTGTTTAGCCGAGAACCCCCACCCCACTCTCTTTCGCCGCATGACTTCTTCTTCCTCTGGTTCTTGTCGCTGCCGTCCACCGAGGATGTCATAATGTCAACATTTCAGATATCAAAGCAAAGCAGATCCCAAAAACAAAAGGCGAGCTGAGGCGAGGAAACAAGCAAGAATCGGGTTGATGACGTGCCTGCGGTGAGCAAGAACTAGGCAGCGAGCTGGAGAGGCGAGAAGGGTCAGAGGCCCGCGAGATGGGAGGTGAATTGTGAATCCGAACCAAGGGAGGAGATGTTCGATTGAGAGAGAGAAGTGAGAGAGGAGATGGAGACAGCGGAATGCGAGAACGAGAGGAGGAAATTAGGTCAAAACATCTGGGTTGCTTTTTTGACCATTTTACCCTTGGGACACACGACCTATTCCCAAGTCAGAAAATTTGGAACTCGCGTTGACCCGGGATCAACGCGCAGGACGTGTCAGCGTGTCGAACCACATGTCCGTGTCTGACACGCCAAAATTTTGGAAATAATGAGTCGTGTAACATAGTCTGAAACAAGCTGGAATGAGCCACTCTTAAATCCACTTCTAATGCTGAACTTTAGCTGTTATAGGGGGGAAATTGTTTTTGAATGGATTCGAGATTTATTTGTCCTTGTGCAGTCATCTACTATTTGATGATGTCATCTCATTGCAATATCATATGCGTAGATTCAAAATTTGGCTCTTTATAGATTTCAATCATTTTGTGTTTGGATTTCCTCCTAATCGAGAAAGATTGTTCTTCAAAATGCTTGAGGAGGGAATTGAAGATAGTTACAAAGCCGGGAGAGGAATCTATCTATATATTAACAACGACAAGAGTATATAAGGCAACACAAGTTTGCTTAAATTAACTTCATATGGCAGGTAGTATGTTGTACGTGATGACATGTTGCTCCAAAGTGTTTTCTGCCTCTCACTAGATATTTTAGACTTGTTTGATTTTTGTGTTCTCTAACTTTTGTTTTTTGGATGCTCCATTGACTGACAGGAGATAGGAACCTTAGTTTGGGAGAGAAAAAAACACCAGGAAAATACAATGTAGGCAATGATAAATACGGAACAATGTGCAACTTTTACAATGTCTGTTCTCCAAAATGCCGAGATCTGCTGCAGTAAGGGGGATCCAATGCTTCCAAATTTGGCATTCAAGGGATTTCAAGGACTTTTCTTTTACACCTATTGATGCGGTTTGAAGCACTCTCTTATTGCAAATGATTTGTAGAACATCCTTGTTTATTTCCATTTGCTCAAGATGACAATCGAATTTGTAGTTTGTCATTGCTAGAAGTCTAGGGAGATCGTTTTAGTTTGGCGATGTCCTCCTGACCATTTGCAGTGGGAATAGAAAAGTGAACTACTGAAGATAACACTCGACTAGAATGCACCTATTGTTACCATCAAAGAGTTACCAGATCGGGAAGCAAATCTTCTGATTTATAAAGTTCAAGAGGTATACCTGCATGTCTACTTTGCCTAAATTGATGGCAATATATTTATGAGAAATTTCCATCCATAAAATGCTGCTTCAAGATTTTCATATCATCAGAAGTCAAAGTATTACTTCTGGCCAGTTATTATCTTCACTCGTTACTGCTATGGATTGCAGACTATTGTGGATCGGATGAAAGAAGTTCAGATAAACGCAAGAGGGATAGTAATGAAAATAAGCATGATGCACAACTCCAGAATGAATTTTCTCCTGCAAATGCTAAAATTTTCCTCACTTGTATGGACCGAGTTATTCCTAATGTGGAAGTTGAAGGAACCCAAGAAAATCATCTTTCCACAGTTGTGGATGAGTCTAAACTGTACTCTCCTCAAAAGACAGGTGGTAAAATGAATTTGGTCCGTGATGACTATTAGTCATTCATGTTGAAGAGATTTGCAATGACAATAGTTAACCATCTGTTGATGTGGTTGAAGTGTTGCCTTATTACAAATCAATATCTAGAAAATTCTTTTTCATTTATACTTTGTCTAAGATGGAAATAATTTGTAGTTGTCATTGTAGGAATACTAGAAAGATTGTTTTAGTTTGGCTGATGCCCTAAACATTTGTAGGTGGGGAGAGAATAGGTAAAGTAGATGAAGATAACTCATTCAGGAATGCAAGTACTGTCACTGGCAGAAGAGTTACCAGATCGGGAAGCAAATCTTTTGCTTTATTAAGTTCAAGGGGTATAAATGCATGTCTAGTTTGCTCGAAGTAAGGGGAATATATTTAAGGGAAACTTTTATCCATGAAAATAACATTTTAAGTTAAAACATTACAATTACCCAATGGTTATTTGTCTCCACTGACTTTCCAACATTTTAACTTCTATGGAATGCAAACAGCTCTTGCCTGGATCGAAAAAGTTCAAGAAAATACAAGAGGGATGCTGCTGAAAATAAGCATGATGCATGACTTCCAAATGATTTTTATCCTCAAAGTACCAAAAGTTGCCTTGCTATGATGGACCCAAATCTTCTTAATGTTGAAGTGGAAGGAACACAAGATAGTTGTCTTTCTGCAGCTGTTGGTTAGTCTAAAGTGTACTCTCCTCAAAAGATAGGTATTGGAACAATTTTGATATTTGGATTGCATACAATGGATTTTGATAATTGCTAGTAAGTTTGGGAGTCAAACATTTTATCGCTAGTTTGACAGTTATCTAACGAGTTAGCATTGCAGGATGGAAGGGAAAAGGCAATGTCGATAAAAATAGTTTTTGTGGGTAGCCAATTGTGTTTAAAATTCCTACAGGCTCCCAAGTAAGTGCTCTCAGTTTCTGACCTTGTCAATAATGTTCGAGTGTTTTGGCAAGAGTTTCGTATTTTGCTGCTTCACCTTTACAATATCAAACTTTGTCAGTTTCCCTATACAACATTGAGAACTGTGCAGTGGGGTTTTAGTGAATGTGGATTGGTAATACTATGAAATGTCCCTTAGATTGATTTTCGAACTGAGGAGATGTGTCATAGACCTGATTATCTTGTCAACTGGGAGAGATTGCCGAGATTTTATAGTTTTACCTGTAAGCTTTATTACAGTGACAGGTGATTAAATTTTGATGCCTTTGGCCACATTTTCCTGGATATATTATCTCATGCCTTGTCATTGCCTTTTCCTCCCAGACCTTAGCCTTCCAATTCTATTCACTGTTTTGACATAACATTTAAGGCTGTGAAATACTCCAAACAAACCAAAAGGCTTTTGAATGGGGGAAAATATAGCACCTAAAACATTCTAATACTTGACTTGCCAGTCTGTATGCATATGTGATCTGTGGGCGGAATTAGATAGGAATGTACTTATTCTACTCATTTGAACTTAGGGCAGTCTTTGCCTGCCTTTCTTATCAGTTATATGTTTGCCATTATAATATAAGTTTGGTACTTGTATGGCTTTATACGATGATCTTCTGTCCACACCCACAAGTGCATCTTCCATCATCATGCTCCTATTTTATCTGCACATATGTTTATGGTTAATTATTTGGTCTAATGCCTTCTTAATTTGTTTCCTTCTTTGTTTAGGGAAGTTCCCTCACATCTTCGGATTCTTTCAAATGTTCTAGATCTGGTGAGTAGGCCATCAAACTATACTTCTGCTTAAGATCTTCAATTTGCTGTTTAGGCACTTATGGATTTATAATAAGCAGATGTCAGGTTTTAGCTCCCGTTATATGCCTTAAAACCTGTTTTATTTTATTTTATTTGACTTTGACGAGGTTAATGAAATGGAATTATCATTTTAATCAATACTAGAGCATTGTACATACTACATACCTGAATACATATCGCCAGTTTAAATGAGAACATGATTTGGAATGATGGATCCACTTGTTTGGAAAGAATTCCAGTTGTTGCAATCTTTATCTCATAACAGTCGGGCCTGTATTTAGCAAGCATCCAATCAATTCATTTTAAATACACCTTCTGTGAATCACATTTTTCCTTCCCAAAATGGTTATCACTACTCCCTAAACATTGGTTTGTCCCATTCTCTAGTTATATATGCATTTGTTGATGCTTTGAACTATTCAAGTAGTTACCATTTGTATCCTCTTAGGCCTGCATGAAGCAAGCATTTCAATCAATATTCAAGGATTTTCACCATGTTTACAAACAACTTTTATGAGACACAGTTTCGCCTTCCCAAAATGGTCACTACTATGTCCAAATCATATATTGCCATCTTGAAAGGCTTGTAATTTGCTTCGTGCTGCGTTTGATTAGAGTTCTGGCGAAAACCAAGTGGCAGTTTATGCACAGGTATGTAGTATCTTTTTGATTTCTGCAATTTCATGTAATGTTTATCTAGTAAGTGTGGTTTGTCCTTTCTACTATAGTATCGGCCCTGAGATGGCATAGTGGTTCAAGCAACCAAACCCGTGAATCTAAGGAAACTGCTGTTTGAAGAAGAAGAAAAGAAGAGAAGGGGATGAATGAATTGTCTAACCCTCTAGATTAGCATGCTATCGTATTTATAATAAAAACGGGGGTACAAAGAAATACAATGGGCATTCCCACATATGATAATAAATAATAATGTAATAACTCATAACACCCTTGCTCAAGCTGAGGCATAGATATTGACCATGCTCAGCTTGTTACATATAAAGTGAACCCGCTGCCCAGCTAAAGATTTAGTAAACACATTTGCTAGCTTATCTCTAGTACAAACATGTGAGAGAGTGATACTACCATGTGTAAGATCCTATTGAACAAAATGGCAGTCAATCTTAATGTGCTTTGTTCTCTCATGAAAGATAAGATTTGAAGCAATGTGAGTTGCTGAACTACCATCACACCATAACGAAGTGGTATCATTCGACCTATATCCCACCTTAGTTAGAAGATGTCTAGTCCACATAATCTCTATTGTGGCTGCAGCTATGGCCCGATACTTTGCTTCAACACTACTCCTCGCAACAATGTCTTGTTTTTTACTCTTCCATGAAACAAAATTACCACCAACATACAAAGCATATTCAGAGGTAGACTGTTGTGGTCCCACAATAAAGATCAAGTCACAGGGCGATTGACAGGGAAATCCAAGTCAACTGCCGTCCCTTTTCCCCTTCCCTTAGTATGATTCCTTGAACGACCTATTTTTGAATGACTCAAGCTCGTCGAAGGGAGCTTGAAACCTTAGACCTCGTTATAAGAGAGAGCTCTAGATCTCTGTAAGTTTTTGATAGAAATTGGCTTAGAGTTTTTATTCATCTTGTCCCTTTTAAATAGGACTAGTCGTATTACAAGAATAGGAAACCTATAATTTAGGTTTCTTTTTTTAAAACTGAAATATGTAAATAAAATCTATTCTAGGAAACAAATCAACATTAAGTAAAAATAGAAAACCTAAGCATTTTAATGCTGGAAATCAGTTATCGCGTCTATTATAGACGCGTCCCACGAAAGAGTCCATAACATTACCGTCCCCTTGAAGAAAGAGCTTGTTCACAAGCTAAAATTCTGGATAGGCTTGCCGAAATTGATCTAGAGTTTCCCAAGTAGCCTCTGCAGCATCCAAACCAGCCCATTGAACTAGAATTTCCCAAGTGCCACGATTGAGGCGAGCACGTAGTACAGAACCAGGAGTTGGGGCAACTCTACCATCCACTATAGGTGGTAAGATAGGAGCTAAAACAGGAGCATCACCCTTGAAGGGCTTAAGAAGAGAAACATGGAAAACATCATGAAGTTTAGAATTAGAAGGCAGTTCTAATTGATAAGCAACACTCCCAATGCGTTTTAAAACTTTAAATGGCCCACAAAACTTAGGAGAAAACTTATGTCGAGTCTGACCAGCAACCAAAAGTTGTTGATAAGGCTATAGACGAAGCCAAACCAGTGTACCCGGTGCATATTCGATATCTCGATGCCCCTTGTCATAATACTTCTTCATGTGAAACTGAACTTGTTGAAGTCGACTCTTAATTTCTTGCAAAACCAGGTCTTTATCAATCAAGGCGTTATCAATTGCCTCAATCCGAGAAGATCTAGACACATAAGACAATAAACGAGGAGGGTCGCAACCATATACAACCTTAAAGGGTGTAGTTTGAAGAGCTGTATGAAAAGAAGTATTATAGCAATATTCTACCCAAGGAATCCAATTAACCCATCGTTTAGGATGATCACCTACAAGGCATCGCAAATACATTTCGATTGTGTGGTTAACAACCTCAGTTTGACTATCTGATAGGGGATGATATGAAGAAGAGAATGCAAGCTTCATGCCACACAGACGGAAAAGTTCCTTCCAAAAGTGACTAGTGAAAACCACATCCCTATCACATGTAATAGATTCTGGCAGCCCATGTAAAAGAACTATATTTTCCAGAAAAATTTGCGCTACGTGGAGCTGTATAAGGATGTGCCATAGGGATAAAATGTGTATATTTATAAAATCGGTCCACCATCACAAACAAGACTATTTTGCCCCAAACTTTCGGCAGCCCATCAATGAAGTCCATAGAGATATCAGCCCAAACTTGCGAAGGCAGAGTTAAGGGTTGAAGCAAACCTGCTGGGCTTAAACTTTCAGCCTTGTGTCATTGACATGCAGGACAGGCTACCACATATTCAGCAATACCCTACTTCATACCCTTCCAATAAAAATCACTACGTACCCGATGTAAAGTCTTTTGAATGCCCTCATGTGCACTATCATGATACCCTGACAATATTGTTGTAATTAAAGAAGCAGTAGGTAGTAAAAAAATCCTGCCTTTGCAGAGAATGAGACCATCATGAATGGACCAAGCATTGTC
>JAGVVM010023292.1:0-10203 GCA_019149425.1 Psidium friedrichsthalianum | reverse complement strand
TTTTCGGTAAAAACTTATATATCATAAAATAGTATTTAGCACCTTGTAAAACCACGTGCTTCTAAATCAATATTACAGCGAGATCTCAAATGTTGATGCTTAGCTCTTTCATTATTTCCCTGCTACTAACTAGACAAGAGCTGTACAAGCCATAGAGGCATAGATTGAGACAAAGTTTAAAAAACGCCGAAATTCCATGAACAAGCACTCTTCTTATTCAGGGGGTTTAGCATCGCTGAAGTAATATAAGGCATTATAAGTTTAATGAGTAAAATAAATTAAAGCCACGTAACAAACCCTTTACCGGACACAAAGAAGCTCCATTCATCAAATAGATCAAGTGCCTTTGCATTCTGGTTCATAAAAGGGACCCAGCACTCACTGGATTAAAAAAGAAAAAAAGAGAATGTTACTATATCACCTTAACAGGAAAACACATATCGTAATTTTGAACTTAACATCAAATATGAATAGAAAATCCCCAAAACAGTTGGATCTACTGCACAAAACTAAATAGCTTATGGGCGCCTTTATTTCTGAATACCCTCGAAGGTAGAATTGGTCAATAACATGTCAAACTTCCAGGATAACAGATTTTTTTTTTTCCTTCCACAAAATAGAGAGCATATAAAGGTCTGAATTTTAAGGCGACTGAAAACTACTCCACCAGCCATGATTTCAAAATTGGGATTGTTAGTTTGGATAGCATCCGACACACATCATTACTCACCATAATCACCAATTTTCACTTACCATAACTCTTTAGTCACCCAGTTCATAAACATGGCAAAAACTCTAGAAACTAGGTACACTTAGTCAACAGAAAAGATTCTAGCATCCAAATTTATAGGTAGGCACTCACTATAATCTCCTCGATATATGCTTGCTATGCTAGCACCATAGCTTTGTGACCCCCCATCCTCCTTTCCTTTTTTTGTTTTGTTTTTGGTTTTTTTTTTGGTTTTTTTTTTTTTCATTGACCGGTTTGTTTTGGTGTTTTGGGCAGTTTGTTGTTGTGAGAGAGATCACAAAGATTTATGTGAGCATAGCAAGCATATATCGAGGAGATTATAGTGAGTGACTACCTATAAATTTGGAGCTAGAAGCTTTTCTGTTGACTAAGTGTACCTAGTTTCTAGAGTTTTTGCCATGTTTATGAACTGGTGACTAGAGTTATGGTAAGTGAAAATGGTGATTATGGTGAGTAATGATGTGTGTAGATGCTATCCAACTACAATCAATTTGAAATCATTGGCTGGTGGAGTATTTTTCAGTCGACCTTAAAATTCAGACCTTTATATGCTCTCTAGTTTGTGGAAGGAAAAAAAAAAATCTGTTATCTGGAAGTTTGACATGTATTGACCATTCTACTCTTCGAGGGTATTCATAAGCATAAGCTATTTATGTTTGTGAAGTAGATCCAACTGTTTTGGGGATTTTCTATTCATATTTGATGTTAAGTCAAAATTACGATATGTGTTTCCTGTTAATATGATAGTAACATTCTCTTTTTCTTTTTTAATCCAGTGAGTGTCTGGGTCCTTTTGATGAACCAGAATGCAAAGCACTTGATCTATTTGTGAATGAGCTTCTTTGTGTCGGTAAAGGTATTTGTTACTGGCTTTATTATTTTACTCATTAAACTTATAAATCCAGTTATTACTTCAGCGATGCCTAAACCTGATAAAAGAAGAGTGCTTGTTCATGGAATTCTGCGTTTTTTAAACTGGTTGTAGCTGCAATCTATGCCTCTATGGCTTGTACGCTCTTGTCTAGTTAGTAATCAAGGAAATATATGAAAAAGCTAAGCAGCAACATTGAGATCATCGCTATAATATTGATTTAGAAGCACGTGTTTACAAGGTGCGAATACTATTTTATATATATAGTTTTTACGAAACCCGCTCTTGATCTATCATAACCGAAATAAAATATGGACATACAAAAACTTCCACACTAACTTACACTTTTACTATTATTCAACAAATAATTTCTAGTCCTCGGTAATTGTTTTTTCCGCATATCTGAATTGCTTCCGTCAACGGAGTTTGGGTTGACTAACCCTCCCTTGAATTGTTCGTGCATATCTGAACTAGGTTCACTGAATTTTTCTTCCAATTCCATGAATTTAGCTAATCATGTAAATAGAAGACTGCACTATTTGCACCGCATCAATTCATCCAAAAAAAAGGGCACAAACATCACGAAATTGGAAGAAAAATTCAGTGAACCCAGTTCAGATATGCACGAACAATTCAGGGGAGGGTTAGTCGACCCAAACTCCATTGACGAAAAACAATTCAGATATGCGGAAAAAAAAATTACGGAGGACTAGAAATTATTTGCTGAATAATAGCAAAAGTGTAAGTTAGTGTGCAAGTTTTTGTATGTCCATACTTTATTTCAGTTATGATAGATCAGGAGCGGGTTTCGTAAAAACTATATACATAAATAGTATTCGCAACTTGTAAACACGTGCTTCTAAATCAATATTATAGCGATGACCTCAATGTTGCTGCTTACCTTTTTCATATATTTCACTTGATCCACAATGAAAGAAAAGACTTTTGAGAATGCTATCACTATCTTGAGCTAGAGAAGGATCGTCTTCTGGTAGCTAAACCAATAATTGACATTTATTATGCTAGTTCTAGCTCACATGGGGCTTCAGACTCTAAGCATAAGCGTTAAGGTGGGTTCAAGAAGTTAAAGTGCAAAGGAACAGATTTTTCAAGAAAGAAACTGAAGTTTAGCCGATATGGGAAAGGAAAACGTCCTTTCGTAAGTGAAATGTTTTAATTATGGCAAAAAAAGCCACTTTGGTTGCGACTGTATTGAGTCAAAGAAATTAGAAACCCTTTGTACATTTCAGAGTGTTACTTATATGTCCAGTTTAATTATTGTATCTAAACGTCTTCCTTTGTGGATTGTAGCACAGACCATGTAGTAAAGGATATCGATGCCTTTGTGAAATTTGATGAATTTCCACATGAAGTAAAGTAGATATATGTGGGAAACAATTTCTGAGTGGAAGTCAAAGGGATTGACATCGACCAATTGAATGTGGGTGGTAGTCACACCTGTTCCTACATGATGTGTTATATGCTTCGAAAATTCGACGGAATTTAATTTTGTGTTAATATTAGTTAAACTTAGTTTTAGTTTGAACTTTCATAACAATGGCATTAACTTGTCGTGGGAACAAGTTATTATAGTTATGGATGGTTATTGTGCTGATTGTTGAGTATAATAATGTAAATGTTTGTTATTCGCTATTTACATCTTCAAAAATTTCTAATAATGATGTGAATATGTGGCATATTAGGCTGGGTCATATTGACCAACAACGAATGAATATATTAGCTAAAGAGGGCTTATACTGCAATATTGAAAAGTTGATTTGTCTATTTGTGAGCATTACCTAGTGAGAACAATAATGTGGAAACTATTTGAAAACGAAACAAGAGCTAAGTTTTCTTTGCAATTGATCCATACAAATATCTGTGGTCTAATGACCATAAGAGCAAAGCAGGAGGCTATTTACTTCATCACATTAATAGAGGTTTACACTTGATTTAGACAGGTCAATTTGATTTCTTATAAATCTGATGTAGATAAATTTATTGCAAATTATTTTTTTGACCACAAAAAAAACCAAATCGATTCATACTTGATAAATTTATCCAAATTATTTTTTACCACAATAAACCTTAAATTGGTACACATATGACAAATTTACCTCCAAACTATTTTTTTTATACCAAAACTCCATATTACTATACTAGTGACAAGTTTACCCCCAAATTATTTTTTTACCATTAAAACTCCAAAATTGTAAACTCATGACAAATTTTTCCTATATTAATTTTCGTTAAATTGAGTTGATATCACGAAAAATCCCAAATTAATACACCTATGATAAAACATAAGGTAAAAATCCCATATCGGTATATTCGTCAACTGCCACGTATCATCCAATAAAAAATATGATAATAAAATTTAACAAAAATTAATAGGGGATGGATTTATCACATGTGTATTAGTTTGAAATTTTTTATAATAAAAAATTAGTTTTGGCTACATTTATCGCCACCATACCAGTTTAGAGTTTTTGATGGTTAAAAAATGGTCTAGGATAAATTTATTACAGGTATACCGGTTTATGATTTTTTGTTGTCAAAAAATAGTTTGAAGCAAATTTGTCATAAGTGTACTAATTTGAGATTTTTTGTGATAATAACTTAAGAAAATTGAATAAACAAAATAAAAACATGGGAAGAGAATGCGTGGTTCCCGTTGATAACAAGAAACTTTCTCAGACACTTGTCGGCTCATGATGGCACTAGCACCGGCACCGGCACGAACACGGCCAACCACCATCACACATGCCACCCCCTTCTCGTCCTTTCTCTTTTGTCATTTTGGACTTACCTTTCGTTTATTTTGCAAAAAAAAAAAAAAAACGAGTGATTAAAAAATATATTTTTTAAACACTTATATTGTTGACAAAAATGAATGAACGAAAGATTCTTTTTCATCGTCTATACAAATATTTAAACACAAATTGTTGTTGATAATTAAAAAATTTCATTGACTAATTATTTCAAATGATATAAACAATTATTTTTAAGATAATTTTTTTAAATCATTTATTTTTGGCGAAATAAATGAAGCTTTAATTATGTAAACTATTCTGCGCCATTAGATTTGCATTGTCAACAAAGACAAAACAAAATAATGTAAAGTGAAAATCCTTTTTATTTAATCAAAACGAAACAGTGAGAGTGAACAAGAAATCGATCCTTTTGATTCGATTCTTAATTCTTAAGTGGGATCGGATCAAATAGAGAGCGGATCACCCTACAATAAGCCACAAGGGAACAAAAAGGCTTCAGTTTGCAGTCTTCTTGTTCTTGCTGCTAAAGTTGAGCCTCCGACCGAGATTTCCAGTGACAACCTCGAATGCAGTGAAATGCCCGTCGTTGATGGATGAAGTAGCTTGACAAAATCCAATGGAAACTTGAAAAAAGATGACAACAAGAAAAAGAAATTATCTTTGATGGCTCGTTGCTCGAGAGAGAGAAAAGAAATGGTATCTCATTGCAAAGCGAGCAAGAGGTACATGAAGCAGTTCGCGAAGGCAAGAGACATTCTCAATCTTGCACTCTACGTCTAAGCGCCACACCATATCTGCCCTCCTCCATTTTGCCACCACTGTTAAGGTGGCCCTTCAACTCCACCACCATCATCGTGGTTGCCCCCTCGGCCATGGCGGACCATACCCCCTCATTAGGATCTATATAATTTGCGGAGAGAGCATGTTTAAAGTCCTAAAAAATTTTATTTCGTCAAATTCATGTTCGAAAACTTATCAAAAATGCGAATGACTAATTTTGTTGGCTTCATTAATTGTTTAGAAATGTAAACTTATGTAAACTTTTTTCTCTCTTTCGGATGGGAAGAAGTGTACAAAAAGTTCTAAACTAATTGCATTTGCACTAATTAAGTTCTAAACTTTTTTTTGGTGTCATTTCAGTCCTAAACCTTTAATATTTATGTCAACTAAAATATTTAAAAATATTAAAATATTTCCACGTCAGTACTAGTGGTACCATGTAGGACAATCAATATCTATGTTAGTGATTCCCGATCAAAATTGGCCGGATTGATTTAATTGATATAAATGCAAAAGATTTAGTAATGAATTGCATATGTTTAAAACATTTTTGACATTTTTTCCTTTTCAAATGTATGGATATATACATAAAAAGCAAGCACAAGTTGTTTAAGAAAAATTAGACAAAGATAAATGGGTGGGGCTTGAGGGTTATCACCGATGGCCCTTGCCCGTCGGCTACCCTCCCTATGGCATTTAGCGAGGGTGGTCGGCCTTTTGCACAGCCACCAACTAGGCAAGTGTTTCTTATTGTTCCCACCTTGCAAAGCTAAAAGTGTCAAAACTTATGTACGGCAATTTCTTAAATGCAAAAACTTTCAAAATAATCACTTAAGTGCCAATTTTTTTTTTGAAAAACACTCAATTTAGTGCCAATTTCAATTTGAGCTAACTTGACTTGCCAGAAATCCGACGTGGCCTTTTTTTTTAAATAATATTTAAGTTGACATAGCTCGTCAGAGTTGACATTGAAGTGAGCATTTTTCAAAAAAATTAGCACTTAAGTGATTATTTTGAAAATTTTGACACTAAAGTGATCATTTTTTTTTTTTTTAAAATTGACATTCAAGTGATCATTTTGAAAATTTTGACACTAAAGTGAGCGGCGCACACAAGTTTTAGCACTTGTAGTGTACTTAAGCTCAACTTGCAACCTTTCGTAGACCCTTTTTTTTTTTTTTTAAATATTTTCAATTTTTTTCTATTTTCAAATTTCTTAAAACTTCGCATTTTTGTTATTGCATCTTTGTTTTGGGAAAATGACACAAACGGTCTCCCAAACTTTAACTCAATGTGTAATTTCGCCCTTAAACTTTTAATTTGTCTAATATGTCTATAGACTTTTGGTATGTATTCAATATAGTCCCTAAAAAATTAAATGAAAATGTTTAATATTGTTCCTAAACTTGAATTAATGAAATGACACATTGAACATGTTCATATAATTAAGGGATTAAATTGAACACGCACCAAAAGTCTAGAGACTATAATAAATAAACTGAAAGTTCATAGATCAAACTGCATATTAGACTCAATTTTAGAGATCACATTGCACATTGAATGAAAGTTTACGGACCATTCATTATCCCTTTTGTTTTCTAAAGTGCAGGTAACTCAGCGCCACATTGGATGAAAAAATCAATAGAATGTGCATGATTATTTGTCCAGAGTAATTACAAAATGAACGCAATCCTACAATTGCAATTTTTATACAAGTCTTAACACCCAAATGACCCATAAACGCTTTCTTTAGAATTTAGTAAATTATCGTGACAAGTTTTGCAATTTGCGATTGAGTTTTCTCTTAATTTTATATAATGAGGAGAAATCCCATATTAAAATTTTCCCGCTGATCTCACCGTACATTACAACGCCGCGTTAGGCGAAAAATTACTTGTAAAGTGACAACTAACTTAATTAGAAACATATAGGTCCCATCGAGGATTTGGGAGGAAGATATAGAAGAGCATTAGCATCCGGAACTTAGAAATATAAAATTGTATATTGCAAAGCACCTTTGCAAATAACTTCTTTCTGATTTCCTGTTCAGATTGTATATGCCAAGTCTTTCAAAGAGTCACGCTAGGGAATTTGCAAGATCCACCACCTGCTCAAAAAGAACCACAAACAACAACGCATGAACACAAAGGAAATCAGCAGTCTGGAATTCAAGATTGCGTGATCATCCGAAGCACATTCAGAATTTGGAACTCCTGGGTCCCTGGCAGTCTGCTCTGCCAGTCCATCGAAGTAGCAAGTCGCGCCTCGGCTCCTGAACCGCGCCCAGTAGGCACTGAAGGCGTAGCTCGCATGCCGAAAGGTCGATGCTGGCTCGTAGCACTCTCTCCCTGGCGCGAACACTTGCACATGCCGTTTCCGCTCCCGCAGGCAGAGCTCAATGCCGAGCCAAGATCGGTCAAATTGGCATCTGTCCTCTCCACGCACCACGCTTTTCCCTTGTAGGGCCTGTTATTTGTGGGCAGAGGCAGAGCCCTGTACATCGAAGGCGGCCTCTTCCCGGTTAGGTCGATCTAGTAAACAGCGCCGCCATTGGCATGTAATAGTCCCCAATGCCGCTACGTTCCGGGGCCGGCCTTACGGTTCTCGTCGTTTAACGAAAAGATGAAGGTCAGTATGCGGACCCCAGGCTGAGCGGGAGTCCCAGCTGGCGGCTCCGCCATCATTTTCTTGATCAGAATGCGGTTATACGTGGCGGCATTATAGACGTTCGCTCCAGGCTCGTCAATGTCGCCAGACTTTGGCCATCCAGTCTCGGCAATTAGAAGTGGGATGCTCGAGTAGCCGAGCCTTTCCACGCGAATGTTATAGAGTCGAGCATCTGGTCCAGGAGTCAGTATATGTCAACCCAGTTGCGGGATCGGTGCAGGTGAAATTTCTGCGGAACAGCGCAAAGTCCGCAGTAATGCCAAATTCCAATAGCCTCAAGTTTGCTTCCAACGATCTTCTCCCAACCAAAAAATCGTTCCAGCTTCGATACTAACTATAGCTGATCCAGTTGTAAGGAATACACTCTCCTTATACTTAGAGATTGCTCGTCGAAAAGTTCCCAAGAAGCCAAAAACACGACCCTCACAGTCCTTCCTTCCATCCAAAGCTTATCCACCACTTTCAGAGCTAGAATTGAGAGTCAAAAGGTGGAAAGAAAGAAGGAAAAGAAAAAAAAAGGAAGTGAAATCCGCAAGGAAAAAAAGAAAGAAGAGACAAAATAAAAAGAGTTAGACCAAATAAAAAGCAATATCACTTTTAGATTGGTGGATCACAGGAGGAATAATACGGTCATAATACAAGAAAAACGAATTCTTTAACCAAAATAAGAGTGAAAAAAAATGACACCAAAAGATATGGTCAAAGAAAATATTTCCGGTCAATGAAAAATGTCCTTCTAAAATTGAGAAAAATAATTTCCATTTATGAAAAATGAAAAAATGAAAATCAATTTTCAGTCTTTCTTGTTAGGCACTCTCTTACCCTCTCACCTTAATGCATTCACACGTCTATCCCCGCCTGCAAATCTGCCCTCGACATGCTTGAGACCATCCCCTCCACCGCCAAACCCACCCCCGCCCATCCTTCCTCTCTCTTGTTCAGCACCTCCCTCTCCGATGCATATTTCATCCTCTAGCCCTTGATCCTCGGCCTCAACTTCACCTATAGCAAATCATGGAGCCCACTCCCAAGTGTGCCTTCAAGCTCTTCTCGCTCAACCTCGTCCATGTAGAGATTAGTGACGGCGAGCACTGATGGAGGTTTGAGCTCAATTTTGAAGCCGTTGAAGGACATGAATCGAGCGGGATTGAGGAGGAGACCATCGAGCTCGGTGTGCGTAAGGTTTCCAGACCTAACAAAGTCGGCAATGCGATGCGAGTTCAAGTGAGGCGGGTTCGGTGAGGCTAGGTCAACCTCGCCATTAATAATTAAAATGTTTTAGTAATTTTTCTAAAGAGAATCAAATTGGATTTTCTGTATTAAATGGTGGAAAATATTTTTCAATTGATTTTCAGATTTCACCCAAATCCCGAAAAATATCATAATTTCCCTGAAAAATAACTTCCTGAGAAATATTTTTCAAAAGGTCACATTTTTTTGCGAAACAAACGAAGCCTAAAGAATAATTGGAACCTCGATGATATTTCTCTTAATAGGCTCAAGAATTACATGGATGAATTAAGAGATCTAGCATATCTGCACCTTGTATGAAAATGCACCTATTATTGTTCAATAGTCCGTCCCAATTAATATTATTTTTATCATAATGTTTTTTCAGTTTTTTGGATCATTTATGGTCTTAATAGGTCTTCGTTACCGCCATGTGTACGATGTTTGCGGGAGAAACGTAGATAAGACACTTACTACCAGAACGCAATACAAGCAATAAAAAATGGGCTTGTTTTGTCGTGTATTTTTCTATTTCCCGCGTGTCATATATTACTTTTCAATCATTTTAGGATCGTTAACAGAGGTGAATGGTTTCGATTGGTTCAAGTTCCACTAAGAATTTAGAACCTAGCCGTCAGAATTGATCTTTCATTTTTTCAAACCTAAAACTTATCATATCACAAGTTCTAGGATTAGTTCAATAGTCTATCCAGATTCTACATGTATTCTTAGTTGAACGATTGTAGTGAATGATTACCTCTAGGGATCACTATTTACTACTACAATTAACTAATTACAACTCATATTTAGACTGACGAATAATATGAAACATTAACGAAGTAAATGTCTCAATCATAGATATCTGCAGAAATAGAATTCGGACTAGTAGTTCCAAATTACACACTACTTATCGGACACCATGAAATAAGATAGGATTGTGCGAAAACATCAAACAAAAAAAACACATAGGTGCCCGTCTTGTTCAAGGTTCCAAGTTCCTGATGCCCGTTGACAATCAATTCCCTAATTTTTGGAATGTAGAATCTACTCTGCATACCCTAAAATCTAAAACGGTCATGTTATACTCTAAAACCATGCTCAAACCGAATATTTAAATTAAATTCTCCATA
>JAGVVM010023291.1:0-18777 GCA_019149425.1 Psidium friedrichsthalianum | reverse complement strand
GCTGTGCTTGACGGTGGTAACTGATTTTGTTTGTCAAACTTTGATTTCGTGTAATGTCCGTCAAGTTTGGTAGACTTTGTGTTGCAACTCTGCTTGTTAGTGCACTTTCTTTGCATATTAGGAAATTTGGCAACAACTAGCACCATCACAGCAAGTGGGTTCGAGAAGAACATAGGATTTTGGTAGTCGGCCGTGGGAGATACTGTCAAGTAACTATCAAGGACGTTAGAAAAATCTGATTTTGCTCGCATGATGAATAAAGCCAAAAGTAAAGTCATTCACAAAGATATGTGCTAGCATAGCAAGCATATATCGAGGAGATTATAGTGAGTGACTACCTATAAATTTGGAGCTAGAAGCTTTTCTGTTGACTAAGTGTACCTAGTTTCTAGAGTTTTTGCCATGTTTATGACTGGTGACTAGAGTTATGGTAAGTGAAAATTGGTGATTATGGTGAGTAATGATGTGTGTAGATGCTATCCAACTACAATCAATTTGAAATCATTGGCTGGTGGAGTATTTTTCAGTCGACCTTAAAATTCAGACCTTTATATGCTCTCTAGTTTGTGGAAGGAAAAAAAAAAAATCTGTTATCTGGAAGTTTGACATGTTTATTGACCATTCTACTCTTCGAGGGTATTCATAAGCATAAGCTATTTATGTTTGTGAAGTAGATCCAACTGTTTGGGGATTTTCTAATTCATATTTGATGTTAAGTCAAAATTACGGTATGTGTTTTCCTGTTAATATGATAGTAACATTCTCTTTTTTTTTTTTTAATCCAGTGAGTGTCTGGGTCCTTTTGATGAACCAGAATGCAAAGCACTTGATCTATTTGTGAATGAGCTTCTTTGTGTCGGTAAAGGTATTTGTTACTGGCTTTATTATTTTACTCATTAAACTTATAAATCCAGTTATTACTTCAGCGATGCCTAAACCTGATAAAAGAAGAGTGCTTGTTCATGGAATTCTGCGTTTTTTAAACTGGTTGTAGCTGCAATCTATGCCTCTATGGCTTGTACGCTCTTGTCTAGTTAGTAATCAAGGAAATATATGAAAAAGCTAAGCAGCAACATTGAGATCATCGCTATAATATTGATTTAGAAGCACGTGTTTACAAGGTGCGAATACTATTTTATATATATAGTTTTTACGAAACCCGCTCTTGATCTATCATAACCGAAATAAAATATGGACATACAAAAACTTCCACACTAACTTACACTTTTACTATTATTCAACAAATAATTTCTAGTCCTCGGTAATTGTTTTTTTTTCCGCATATCTGAATTGCTTCCGTCAACGGAGTTTGGGTTGACTAACCCTCCCTTGAATTGTTCGTGCATATCTGAACTAGGTTCACTGAATTTTTCTTCCAATTCCATGAATTTAGCTAATCATGTAAATAGAAAACTGCACTATTTGCACCGCATCAATTCATCCAAAAAAAGGGCACAAACATCACGAAATTGGAAGAAAAATTCAGTGAACCCAGTTCAGATATGCACGAACAATTCAGGGGAGGGTTAGTCGACCCAAACTCCATTGACGAAACAATTCAGATATGCGGAAAAAAAAATTACGGAGGACTAGAAATTATTTGCTGAATAATAGCAAAAGTGTAAGTTAGTGTGCAAGTTTTTTGTATGTCCATACTTATTTCAGTTATGATAGATCAGGAGCGGGTTCGTAAAAACTATATACATAATAGTATTCGCAACTTGTAAACACGTGCTTCTAAATCAATATTATAGCGATGACCTCAATGTTGCTGCTTACCTTTTTCATATATTTCACTTGATCCACAATGAAAGAAAAGACTTTTGAGAATGCTATCACTATCTTGAGCTAGAGAAGGATCGTCTTCTGGTAGCTAAACCAATAATTGACATTTATTATGCTAGTTCTAGCTCACATGGGGCTTCAGACTCTAAGCATAAGCGTTAAGGTGGGTTCAAGAAGTTAAAGTGCAAAGGAACAGATTTTTCAAGAAAGAAACTGAAGTTTAGCCGATATGGGAAAGGAAAACGTCCTTTCGTAAGTGAAATGTTTTAATTATGGCAAAAAAAGCCACTTTGGTTGCGACTGTATTGAGTCAAAGAAATTAGAAACCCTTTGTACATTTCAGAGTGTTTACTTATATGTCCAGTTTAATTATTGTATCTAAACGTCTTCCTTTGTGGATTGTAGCACAGACCATGTAGTAAAGGATATCGATGCCTTTGTGAAATTTGATGAATTTCCACATGAAGTAAAGTAGATATATGTGGGAAACAATTTCTGAGTGGAAGTCAAAGGGATTGACATCGACCAATTGAATGTGGGTGGTAGTCACACCCTGTTCCTACATGATGTGTTATATGCTTCGAAAATTCGACGGAATTTAATTTTTGTGTTAATATTAGTTAAACTTAGTTTTAGTTTGAACTTTCATAACAATGGCATTAACTTGTCGTTGGGAACAAGTTATTATAGTTATGGATGGTTTATTGTGCTGATTGTTGAGTATAAATAATGTAAATGTTTTTGTTTATTCGCTATTTACATCTTCAAAAATTTCTAATAATGATGTGAATATGTGGCATATTAGGCTGGGTCATATTGACCAACAACGAATGAATATATTAGCTAAAGAGGGCTTATACTGCAATATTGAAAAGTTGATTTGTCTATTTGTGAGCATTACCTAGTGAGAACAATAATGTGAAACTATTTTGAAACGAAACAGAGCTAAGTTTTCTTTGCAATTGATCCATACAAATATCTGTGGTCTAATGACCATAAGAGCAAAGCAGGAGGCTATTTACTTCATCACATTAATAGAGGTTTACACTTGATTTAGACAGGTCAATTTGATTTCTTATAAATCTGATGTAGATAAATTTATTGCAAATTATTTTTTTGACCACAAAAAAAACCAAATCGATTCATACTTGATAAATTTATCCAAATTATTTTTTATACCACAATAAACCTTAAATTGGTACACATATGACAAATTTACCTCCAAACTATTTTTTTTATACCAAAACTCCATATTACTATACTAGTGACAAGTTTACCCCCAAATTATTTTTTTACCATTAAAACTCCAAAATTGTAAACTCATGACAAATTTTTCCTATATTAATTTTCGTTAAATTGAGTTGATATCACGAAAAATCCCAAATTAATACACCTATGATAAAACATAAGGTAAAAATCCCATATCGGTATATTCGTCAACTGCCACGTATCATCCAATAAAAAATATGATAATAAAATTTAACAAAAATTAATAGGGGATGGATTTATCACATGTGTATTAGTTTGAAATTTTTTATAATAAAAAAATTAGTTTTGGCTACATTTATCGCCACCATACCAGTTTAGAGTTTTTGATGGTTAAAAAATGGTCTAGGATAAATTTATTACAGGTATACCGGTTTATGATTTTTTGTTGTCAAAAAATAGTTTGAAGCAAATTTGTCATAAGTGTACTAATTTGAGATTTTTGTGATAATAACTTAAGAAAATTGAATAAACAAAATAAAAACATGGGAAGAGAATGCGTGGTTCCCGTTGATAACAAGAAACTTTCTCAGACACTTGTCGGCTCATGATGGCACTAGCACCGGCACCGGCACGAACACGGCCAACCACCATCACACATGCCACCCCCTTCTCGTCCTTTCTCTTTTGTCATTTTGGACTTACCTTTCGTTTATTTTGCAAAAAAAAAAAAAAACGAGTGATTAAAAAATATATTTTTTAAACACTTATATTGTTGACAAAAATGAATGAACGAAAGATTCTTTTTCATCGTCTATACAAATTTTAAACACAAATTGTTGTTGATAATTAAAAAATTTCATTGACTAATTATTTCAAATGATATAAACAATTATTTTTAAGATAATTTTTTTAAATCATTTATTTTTGGCGAAATAAATGAAGCTTTAATTATGTAAACTATTCTGCGCCATTAGATTTGCATTGTCAACAAAGACAAAACAAAATAATGTAAAGTGAAAATCCTTTTTATTTAATCAAAACGAAACAGTGAGAGTGAACAAGAAATCGATCCTTTTGATTCGATTCTTAATTCTTAAGTGGGATCGGATCAAATAGAGAGCGGATCACCCTACAATAAGCCACAAGGGAACAAAAAGGCTTCAGTTTGCAGTCTTCTTGTTCTTGCTGCTAAAGTTGAGCCTCCGACCGAGATTTCCAGTGACAACCTCGAATGCAGTGAAATGCCCGTCGTTGATGGATGAAGTAGCTTGACAAAATCCAATGGAAACTTGAAAAAAGATGACAACAAGAAAAAGAAATTATCTTTGATGGCTCGTTGCTCGAGAGAGAGAAAAGAAATGGTATCTCATTGCAAAGCGAGCAAGAGGTACATGAAGCAGTTCGCGAAGGCAGAGACATTCTCAATCTTGCACTCTACGTCTAAGCGCCACACCATATCTGCCCTCCTCCATTTTGCCACCACTGTTAAGGTGGCCCTTCAACTCCACCACCATCATCGTGGTTGCCCCCTCGGCCATGGCGGACCATACCCCCTCATTAGGATCTATATAATTTGCGGAGAGAGCATGTTAAAGTCCTAAAAAATTTTATTTCGTCAAATTCATGTTCGAAAACTTATCAAAAATGCGAATGACTAATTTTGTTGGCTTCATTAATTGTTTAGAAATGTAAACTTATGTAAACTTTTTTCTCTCTTTCGATGGGAAGAAGTGTACAAAAAGTTCTAAACTAATTGCATTTGCACTAATTAAGTTCTAAACTTTTTTTTGGTGTCATTTCAGTCCTAAACCTTTAATATTTATGTCAACTAAAATATTAAAAATATTAAAATATTTCCACGTCAGTACTAGTGGTACCATGTAGGACAATCAATATCTATGTTAGTGATTCCCGATCAAATTGGCCGGATTGATTTAATTGATATAAATGCAAAAGATTTAGTAATGAATTGCATATGTTTAAAACATTTTTGACATTTTTTCCTTTTCAAATGTATGGATATATACATAAAAAGCAAGCACAAGTTGTTTAGAAAAATTAGACAAAGATAAATGGTGGGGCTTGAGGGTTATCACCGATGGCCTTGCCCGTCGGCTACCCTCCCTATGGCATTTAGCGAGGGTGGTCGGCCTTTTGCACAGCCACCAACTAGGCAAGTGTTTCTTATTGTTCCCACCTTGCAAAGCTAAAAGTGTCAAAACTTATGTACGGCAATTTCTTAAATGCAAAAACTTTCAAAATAATCACTTAAGTGCCAATTTTTTTTTTGAAAAACACTCAATTTAGTGCCAATTTCAATTGAGCTAACTTGACTTGCCAGAAATCCGACGTGGCCTTTTTTTTTAAATAATATTTAGTTGACATAGCTCGTCAGAGTTGACATTGAAGTGAGCATTTTTCAAAAAATTAGCACTTAAGTGATTATTTTGAAAATTTTGACACTAAAGTGATCATTTTTTTTTTTTAAAAATTGACATTCAAGTGATCATTTTGAAAATTTTGACACTAAAGTGAGCGGCGCACACAAGTTTTAGCACTTGTAGTGTACTTAAGCTCAACTTGCAACCTTTCGTAGACCCTTTTTTTTTTTTTTAAATATTTTCAATTTTTTTCTATTTTCAAATTTCTTAAAACTTCGCATTTTTGTTATTGCATCTTTGTTTTGGGAAAATGACACAAACGGTCTCCCAAACTTTAACTCAATGTGTAATTTCGCCCTTAAACTTTTAATTTGTCTAATATGTCTATAGACTTTTGGTATGTATTCAATATAGTCCCTAAAAAATTAAATGAAAATGTTTAATATTGTTCCTAAACTTGAATTAATGAAATGACACATTGAACATGTTCATATAATTAAGGGATTAATTGAACACGCACCAAAAGTCTAGAGACTATAATAAATAAACTGAAAGTTCATAGATCAAACTGCATATTAGACTCAATTTTAGAGATCACATTGCACATTGAATGAAAGTTTACGGACCATTCATTATCCCTTTTGTTTTCTAAAGTGCAGTACTCAGCGCCACATTGGATGAAAAAATCAATAGAATGTGCATGATTATTTGTCCAGAGTAATTACAAAATGAACGCAATCCTACAATTGCAATTTTTATACAAGTCTTAACACCCAAATGACCCATAAACGCTTTCTTTAGAATTTAGTAAATTATCGTGACAAGTTTTGCAATTTGCGATGGAGAATTTAATTTAAATATTCGGTTTGAGCATGGTTTTAGAGTATAACATGACCGGTTTTAGATTTTAGGGTATGCAGAGTAGATTCTACATTCCAAAAATTAGGGAATTGATTGTCAACGGGCATCAGGAACTTGGAACCTTGAACAAGACGGGCACCTATGTGTTTTTTTTGTTTGATGTTTTCGCACAATCCTATCTTATTTCATGGTGTCCGATAAGTAGTGTGTAATTTGGAACTACTAGTCCGAATTCTATTTCTGCAGATATCTATGATTGAGACATTTACTTCGTTAATGTTTCATATTATTCGTCAGTCTAAATATGAGTTGTAATTAGTTAATTGTAGTAGTAAATAGTGATCCCTAGAGGTAATCATTCACTACAATCGTTCAACTAAGAATACATGTAGAATCTGGATAGACTATTGAACTAATCCTAGAACTTGTGATATGATAAGTTTTAGGTTTGAAAAAATGAAAGATCAATTCTGACGGCTAGGTTCTAAATTCTTAGTGGAACTTGAACCAATCGAAACCATTCACCTCTGTTAACGATCCTAAAATGATTGAAAAGTAATATATGACACGCGGGAAAATAGAAAAATACACGACAAAACAAGCCCATTTTTTATTGCTTGTATTGCGTTCTGGTAGTAAGTGTCTTATCTACGTTTCTCCCGCAAACATCGTACACATGGCGGTAACGAAGACCTATTAAGACCATAAATGATCCAAAAAACTGAAAAAACATTATGATAAAAATAATATTAATTGGGACGGACTATTGAACAATAATAGGTGCATTTTCATACAAGGTGCAGATATGCTAGATCTCTTAAATTCATCCATGTAATTCTTGAGCCTATTAAGAGAAATATCATCGAGGTTCCAATTATTCTTTAGGCTTCGTTTGTTTCGCAAAAAAATGTGACCTTTTGAAAATATTTCTCAGGAAGTTATTTTTCAGGGAAATTATGATATTTTTCGGGATTTGGGTGAAATCTGAAAATCAATTGAAAAATATTTTCCACCATTTAATACAGAAAATCCAATTTGATTCTCTTTAGAAAAATTACTAAAACATTTTAATTATTAATGGCGAGGTTGACCTAGCCTCACCGAACCCGCCTCACTTGAACTCGCATCGCATTGCCGACTTTGTTAGGTCTGGAAACCTTACGCACACCGAGCTCGATGGTCTCCTCCTCAATCCGCTCGATTCATGTCCTTCAACGGCTTCAAAATTGAGCTCAAACCTCCATCAGTGCTCGCCGTCACTAATCTCTACATGGACGAGGTTGAGCGAGAAGAGCTTGAAGGCACACTTGGGAGTGGGCTCCATGATTTGCTATAGGTGAAGTTGAGGCCGAGGATCAAGGGCTAGAGGATGAAATATGCATCGGAGAGGGAGGTGCTGAACAAGAGAGAGGAAGGATGGGCGGGGGTGGGTTTGGCGGTGGAGGGGAGGTTGCATGTCGAGGGCAGATTTGCAGGCGGGCATAGACGTGTGAATGCAGAAGTGAGAGGGTAAGAGAGTGCCCTAACAAGAAAGACTGAAAATTCATTTTTTTTTTCATTTTTTCATAAATGGAAATTTTTTTCTCAATTTTAGAAGGACATTTTTCATTGACCGGAAATATTTTCTTTGACCATATCATTTTTCATTTTTTTTCATTTTTTTAAAGAATTCGTTTTTCTTGTATTATGACCGTATTATCTCCTCCACCAATCTAAAAGTGATATTGCTTTTTATTTGGTCTAACTCTTTTTATTTTGTCTCTTCTTTCCTTTTTTTCCTTGCGGATTTCACTTCCTTTTTTTTTCTTTTCCTTCTTTCTTTCCACCTTTTGACTCTCAATTCTAGCTCTGAAAGTGGTGGATAAGCTTTGGATGGAAGGAAGGACTGTGAGGGTCGTGTTTTTGGCTTCTTGGGAACTTTTCGACGAGCAATCTCTAAGTATAAGGAGAGTGTATTCCCTTACAACTGGATCAGCTATAGTTAGTATCGAAGCTGGAACGATTTTTTGGTTGGGAGAAGATCGTTGGAAGCAAACTTGAGGCTATTGGAATTTGGCATTACTGCGGACTTTGCGCTGTTCCGCAGAAATTTCACCTGCACCGATCCCGCAACTGGGTTGACATATACTGACTCCTGGACCAGATGCTCGACTCTATAACATTCGCGTGGAAAGGCTCGGCTACTCGAGCATCCCACTTCTAATTGCCGAGACTGGATGGCCAAAGTCTGGCGACATTGACGAGCCTGGAGCGAACGTCTATAATGCCGCCACGTATAACCGCATTCTGATCAAGAAAATGATGGCGGAGCCGCCAGCTGGGACTCCCGCTCAGCCTGGGGTCCGCATACTGACCTTCATCTTTTCGTTAAACGACGAGAACCGTAAGGCCGGCCCCGGAACGTAGCGGCATTGGGGACTATTACATGCCAATGGCGGCGCTGTTTACTAGATCGACCTAACCGGGAAGAGGCCGCCTTCGATGTACAGGGCTCTGCCTCTGCCCACAAATAACAGGCCCTACAAGGGAAAAGCGTGGTGCGTGGAGAGGACAGATGCCAATTTGACCGATCTTGGCTCGGCATTGAGCTCTGCCTGCGGGAGCGGAAACGGCATGTGCAAGTGTTCGCGCCAGGGAGAGAGTGCTACGAGCCAGCATCGACCTTTCGGCATGCGAGCTACGCCTTCAGTGCCTACTGGGCGCGGTTCAGGAGCCGAGGCGCGACTTGCTACTTCGATGGACTGGCAGAGCAGACTGCCAGGGACCCAGGAGTTCCAAATTCTGAATGTGCTTCGGATGATCACGCAATCTTGAATTCCAGACTGCTGATTTCCTTTGTGTTCATGCGTTGTTGTTTGTGGTTCTTTTTGAGCAGGTGGTGGATCTTGCAAATTCCCTAGCGTGACTCTTTGAAAGACTTGGCATATACAATCTGAACAGGAAATCAGAAAGAAGTTATTTGCAAAGGTGCTTTGCAATATACAATTTTATATTTCTAAGTTCCGGATGCTAATGCTCTTCTATATCTTCCTCCCAAATCCTCGATGGGACCTATATGTTTCTAATTAAGTTAGTTGTCACTTTACAAGTAATTTTTCGCCTAACGCGGCGTTGTAATGTACGGTGAGATCAGCGGGAAAATTTTAATATGGGATTTCTCCTCATTATATAAAATTAAGAGAAAACTCAATCGCAAATTGCAAAACTTGTCACGATAATTTACTAAATTCTAAAGAAAGCGTTTATGGGTCATTTGGGTGTTAAGACTTGTATAAAAATTGCAATTGTAGGATTGCGTTCATTTTGTAATTACTCTGGACAAATAATCATGCACATTCTATTGATTTTTTCATCCAATGTGGCGCTGAGTTACCTGCACTTTAGAAAACAAAAGGGATAATGAATGGTCCGTAAACTTTCATTCAATGTGCAATGTGATCTCTAAAATTGAGTCTAATATGCAGTTTGATCTATGAACTTTCAGTTTATTTATTATAGTCTCTAGACTTTTGGTGCGTGTTCAATTTAATCCCTTAATTATATGAACATGTTCAATGTGTCATTTCATTAATTCAAGTTTAGGAACAATATTAAACATTTTCATTTAATTTTTTAGGGACTATATTGAATACATACCAAAAGTCTATAGACATATTAGACAAATTAAAAGTTTAAGGGCGAAATTACACATTGAGTTAAAGTTTGGGAGACCGTTTGTGTCATTTTCCCAAAACAAAGATGCAATAACAAAAATGCGAAGTTTTAAGAAATTTGAAAATAGAAAAAAATTGAAAATATTTAAAAAAAAAAAAAAAAGGGTCTACGAAAGGTTGCAAGTTGAGCTTAAGTACACTACAAGTGCTAAAACTTGTGTGCGCCGCTCACTTTAGTGTCAAAATTTTCAAAATGATCACTTGAATGTCAATTTTAAAAAAAAAAAATGATCACTTTAGTGTCAAAATTTTCAAAATAATCACTTAAGTGCTAATTTTTTTGAAAAATGCTCACTTCAATGTCAACTCTGACGAGCTATGTCAACTTAAATATTATTTAAAAAAAAAAGGCCACGTCGGATTTCTGGCAAGTCAAGTTAGCTCAAATTGAAATTGGCACTAAATTGAGTGTTTTTCAAAAAAAAAATTGGCACTTAAGTGATTATTTTGAAAGTTTTTGCATTTAAGAAATTGCCGTACATAAGTTTTGACACTTTTAGCTTTGCAAGGTGGGAACAATAAGAAACACTTGCCTAGTTGGTGGCTGTGCAAAAGGCCGACCACCCTCGCTAAATGCCATAGGGAGGGTAGCCGACGGGCAAGGGCCATCGGTGATAACCCTCAAGCCCCCACCCATTTATCTTTGTCTAATTTTTCTTAAACAACTTGTGCTTGCTTTTTATGTATATATCCATACATTTGAAAAGGAAAAAATGTCAAAAATGTTTTAAACATATGCAATTCATTACTAAATCTTTTGCATTTATATCAATTAAATCAATCCGGCCAATTTTGATCGGGAATCACTAACATAGATATTGATTGTCCTACATGGTACCACTAGTACTGACGTGGAAATATTTTAATATTTTTAAATATTTTAGTTGACATAAATATTAAAGGTTTAGGACTGAAATGACACCAAAAAAAAAGTTTAGAACTTAATTAGTGCAAATGCAATTAGTTTAGAACTTTTTGTACACTTCTTCCCATCCGAAAGAGAGAAAAAAGTTTACATAAGTTTACATTTCTAAACAATTAATGAAGCCAACAAAATTAGTCATTCGCATTTTTGATAAGTTTTCGAACATGAATTTGACGAAATAAAATTTTTTAGGACTTTAAACATGCTCTCTCCGCAAATTATATAGATCCTAATGAGGGGGTATGGTCCGCCATGGCCGAGGGGGCAACCACGATGATGGTGGTGGAGTTGAAGGGCCACCTTAACAGTGGTGGCAAAATGGAGGAGGGCAGATATGGTGTGGCGCTTAGACGTAGAGTGCAAGATTGAGAATGTCTCTTGCCTTCGCGAACTGCTTCATGTACCTCTTGCTCGCTTTGCAATGAGATACCATTTCTTTTCTCTCTCTCGAGCAACGAGCCATCAAAGATAATTTCTTTTTCTTGTTGTCATCTTTTTTCAAGTTTCCATTGGATTTTGTCAAGCTACTTCATCCATCAACGACGGGCATTTCACTGCATTCGAGGTTGTCACTGGAAATCTCGGTCGGAGGCTCAACTTTAGCAGCAAGAACAAGAAGACTGCAAACTGAAGCCTTTTTGTTCCCTTGTGGCTTATTGTAGGGTGATCCGCTCTCTATTTGATCCGATCCCACTTAAGAATTAAGAATCGAATCAAAAGGATCGATTTCTTGTTCACTCTCACTGTTTCGTTTTGATTAAATAAAAAGGATTTTCACTTTACATTATTTTGTTTTGTCTTTGTTGACAATGCAAATCTAATGGCGCAGAATAGTTTACATAATTAAAGCTTCATTTATTTCGCCAAAAATAAATGATTTAAAAAAATTATCTTAAAAATAATTGTTTATATCATTTGAAATAATTAGTCAATGAAATTTTTTAATTATCAACAACAATTTGTGTTTAAATATTTGTATAGACGATGAAAAAGAATCTTTCGTTCATTCATTTTTGTCAACAATATAAGTGTTTAAAAAATATATTTTTTAATCACTCGTTTTTTTTTTTTTTTGCAAAATAAACGAAAGGTAAGTCCAAAATGACAAAAGAGAAAGGACGAGAAGGGGGTGGCATGTGTGATGGTGGTTGGCCGTGTTCGTGCCGGTGCCGGTGCTAGTGCCATCATGAGCCGACAAGTGTCTGAGAAAGTTTCTTGTTATCAACGGGAACCACGCATTCTCTTCCCATGTTTTTATTTTGTTTATTCAATTTTCTTAAGTTATTATCACAAAAAATCTCAAATTAGTACACTTATGACAAATTTGCTTCAAACTATTTTTTGACAACAAAAAATCATAAACCGGTATACCTGTAATAAATTTATCCTAGACCATTTTTTAACCATCAAAAACTCTAAACTGGTATGGTGGCGATAAATGTAGCCAAAACTAATTTTTTTATTATAAAAAATTTCAAACTAATACACATGTGATAAATCCATCCCCTATTAATTTTTGTTAAATTTTATTATCATATTTTTTATTGGATGATACGTGGCAGTTGACGAATATACCGATATGGGATTTTTACCTTATGTTTTATCATAGGTGTATTAATTTGGGATTTTTCGTGATATCAACTCAATTTAACGAAAATTAATATAGGAAAAATTTGTCATGAGTTTACAATTTTGGAGTTTTAATGGTAAAAAAATAATTTGGGGGTAAACTTGTCACTAGTATAGTAATATGGAGTTTTTGGTATAAAAAAAATAGTTTGGAGGTAAATTTGTCATATGTGTACCAATTTAAGGTTTATTGTGGTAAAAAATAATTTGGATAAATTTATCAAGTATGAATCGATTTGGTTTTTTTTGTGGTCAAAAAAATAATTTGCAATAAATTTATCTACATCAGATTTATAAGAAATCAAATTGACCTGTCTAAATCAAGTGTAAACCTCTATTAATGTGATGAAGTAAATAGCCTCCTGCTTTGCTCTTATGGTCATTAGACCACAGATATTTGTATGGATCAATTGCAAAGAAAACTTAGCTCTTGTTTCGTTTTCAAATAGTTTCCACATTATTGTTCTCACTAGGTAATGCTCACAAATAGACAAATCAACTTTTCAATATTGCAGTATAAGCCCTCTTTAGCTAATATATTCATTCGTTGTTGGTCAATATGACCCAGCCTAATATGCCACATATTCACATCATTATTAGAAATTTTTGAAGATGTAAATAGCGAATAACAAACATTTACATTATTATACTCAACAATCAGCACAATAAACCATCCATAACTATAATAACTTGTTCCCAACGACAAGTTAATGCCATTGTTATGAAAGTTCAAACTAAAACTAAGTTTAACTAATATTAACACAAAAATTAAATTCCGTCGAATTTTCGAAGCATATAACACATCATGTAGGAACAGGGTGTGACTACCACCCACATTCAATTGGTCGATGTCAATCCCTTTGACTTCCACTCAGAAATTGTTTCCCACATATATCTACTTTACTTCATGTGGAAATTCATCAAATTTCACAAAGGCATCGATATCCTTTACTACATGGTCTGTGCTACAATCCACAAAGGAAGACGTTTAGATACAATAATTAAACTGGACATATAAGTAACACTCTGAAATGTACAAAGGGTTTCTAATTTCTTTGACTCAATACAGTCGCAACCAAAGTGGCTTTTTTTGCCATAATTAAAACATTTCACTTACGAAAGGACGTTTTCCTTTCCCATATCGGCTAAACTTCAGTTTCTTTCTTGAAAAATCTGTTCCTTTGCACTTTAACTTCTTGAACCCACCTTAACGCTTATGCTTAGAGTCTGAAGCCCCATGTGAGCTAGAACTAGCATAATAAATGTCAATTATTGGTTTAGCTACCAGAAGACGATCCTTCTCTAGCTCAAGATAGTGATAGCATTCTCAAAAGTCTTTTCTTTCATTGTGGATCAAGTGAAATATATGAAAAAGGTAAGCAGCAACATTGAGGTCATCGCTATAATATTGATTTAGAAGCACGTGTTTACAAGTTGCGAATACTATTTATGTATATAGTTTTTACGAAACCCGCTCCTGATCTATCATAACTGAAATAAAGTATGGACATACAAAAACTTGCACACTAACTTACACTTTTGCTATTATTCAGCAAATAATTTCTAGTCCTCCGTAATTTTTTTTTCCGCATATCTGAATTGTTTTCGTCAATGGAGTTTGGGTCGACTAACCCTCCCCTGAATTGTTCGTGCATATCTGAACTGGGTTCACTGAATTTTTCTTCCAATTTCGTGATGTTTGTGCCCTTTTTTTTGGATGAATTGATGCGGTGCAAATAGTGCAGTCTTCTATTTACATGATTAGCTAAATTCATGGAATTGGAAGAAAAATTCAGTGAACCTAGTTCAGATATGCACGAACAATTCAAGGGAGGGTTAGTCAACCCAAACTCCGTTGACGGAAGCAATTCAGATATGCGGAAAAAACAATTACCGAGGACTAGAAATTATTTGTTGAATAATAGTAAAAGTGTAAGTTAGTGTGGAAGTTTTTGTATGTCCATATTTTATTTCGGTTATGATAGATCAAGAGCGGGTTTCGTAAAAACTATATATATAAAATAGTATTCGCACCTTGTAAACACGTGCTTCTAAATCAATATTATAGCGATGATCTCAATGTTGCTGCTTAGCTTTTTCATATATTTCCTTGATTACTAACTAGACAAGAGCGTACAAGCCATAGAGGCATAGATTGCAGCTACAACCAGTTTAAAAAACGCAGAATTCCATGAACAAGCACTCTTCTTTTATCAGGTTTAGGCATCGCTGAAGTAATAACTGGATTTATAAGTTTAATGAGTAAAATAATAAAGCCAGTAACAAATACCTTTACCGACACAAAGAAGCTCATTCACAAATAGATCAAGTGCTTTGCATTCTGGTTCATCAAAAGGACCCAGACACTCACTGGATTAAAAAAAAAAAAAGAGAATGTTACTATCATATTAACAGGAAACACATATCGTAATTTTGACTTAACATCAAATATGAATAGAAAATCCCCAAAACAGTTGGATCTACTTCACAAACATAAATAGCTTATGCTTATGAATACCCTCGAAGAGTAGAATGGTCAATAACATGTCAAACTTCCAGATAACAGATTTTTTTTTTTTCCTTCCACAAACTAGAGAGCATATAAAGGTCTGAATTTTAAGGTCGACTGAAAAATACTCCACCAGCCAATGATTTCAAATTGATTGTAGTTGGATAGCATCTACACACATCATTACTCACCATAATCACCAATTTTCACTTACCATAACTCTAGTCACCAGTTCATAAACATGGCAAAAACTCTAGAAACTAGGTACACTTAGTCAACAGAAAAGCTTCTAGCTCCAAATTTATAGGTAGTCACTCACTATAATCTCCTCGATATATGCTTGCTATGCTAGCACCATATCTTTGTGAATTGACTTTACTTTTGGCTTTATTCATCATGCGAGCACAAATCCAGCTTTTTTCTAACGGTCCTTGATAGTTACTTGACAGTATCTCCCACGGCCGACTACCAAAATCCTATGTTCTTCTCGAACCCACTTGCTGTGATGGTGCTAGTTGTTGCCAAATTTCCTAATATGCAAACGAAGTGCACTAACAAGCAGAGTTGCAACACAAAGTCTACCAACACTTGACGGACATTACACGAAATCAAAGTTTGCAACACAAAATCAGTTACCAAATGCACCGTCGAAGTTGATGAAATGTCTATGTGGGGCTCGCACCAGCTGGATTTGAGAGAGAGCTGAGCAGATTTGAGAAGCCGATTCGACCTTATCCAGCAACCGCTTCTCCATTTTGCGAGCAAAGTTTGCAATACAAAGCGAGCGCCGAAGCTCCGAAGCCACAACCCACGCCTGTCACGAGCTTCGCGGAATGGATGAGGGATTTGAGATGCAGGTCTGACCTTCTCTCATGACCGCTTCTCTATTTCGCGCGTGCCGACGAGGGATTTCAGAGAAAGAGCAGAGCAGTGGTGAAGAGGGATTTGATAGGAACAGGGCTGTGAGCTCAAAATAAGGGGAGAGATTTGAGAGAAAAGAAAATTTGTGAGAAAGCGATTTCAAATTTTCTCCGCGTCAAGCCGTCTGACCAGAGCAGTCATCGAAAACAGAAGAGGAGAGAGACAGAAGAGAGAGAGAGAGAGAAGGGGGTGCAGAAGCGAGCGAAGGAGAGAAGAGAAGAGAAGAGAGCGAAGGGGAAAAATGAAAATGGCAACGGAGGAAAAGTAAACAGAGAGCAAACGGCAGATGGGTTTTGAAAAAATTTGACGGCGGGCCATTTGACACGTGGCGTTCATTGAATGGGCTGGAGCACCAACCCATCTCTGCTCCAAGAGCACCAAATATTTTCTCGTCCGTGAGGCCTGCTCATTTTCTCTTCTCCGACATTCGCTTTGTTTCCATGCCTCTCTCTCTCTAGACCCACAACAACGCCAGCGACGATGGCCGCCGAGAGTCTCCACTCTCTGGCCTTCCTCCTCCTCCTCCTACTTGCTGCCGGCGCCGCCTTCGCCGACGACTCGCCATCATGTCCGAGATCCTCGCCGCCCTCAGCCCGCCGGGCTGGTCCTCGAACCAGACATACTGCAAGTGGAAAGGCGTCACCTGCGACTCGTCCTCCTCCTCGCGCGTCGCTTTCATAAACCTCGCTTCCTCCTCCCTCTCCGGCGTCCTCCCCTCAGATCTCTCCTCCCTCTCCCAGCTCCAAATCCTCTACCTCCAGCAGAACTCCCTCTACGGCGCCGTCCCTTCCTTCTCCGGCCTCGCCTTCCTCAAGTCCCTCTATCTTGACGGCAACAAATTCACCTCCGTCCCCTCCGGCGCCTTCAAGGGCCTCACCAGCCTCCAAACGCTCAGCATCAGCGACAACCTCGCCCTCGCTCCTTGGCCGATCCCGCCGGAGCTCAGTGACTCGACGTCCCTCGTCACCCTCTACGCTGACAACGCCAACATCGCCGGCCCGATCCCCGACTTCCTTGGTTCCCTCCTGAGCCTGCTGGATTGATCCTCTCCTACAACAACCTCACCGGAACCCTCCCCTCCTCCTTCGGCGGTTCAACGATCCAGAACCTCTGGCTCAACAACCAGGCGACGGGGCTGTCCGGCGGCATCAACGTGCTGGCCGGGATGACCCAGCTGACCCAGGTCTGGCTCGAGAGTAACCAGTTCACAGGTCCAATCCCCGATCTCTCGAAATGCAGTACTTTGTTCGATCTCCATCTTATGGACAACCAGTTCACTGGGTTTGTGCCCGCCTCGCTGCTGGCACTCCCCAGCTTGCAAAATGTGTCCTTGGATAATAATAAGTTACAGGGTCCTGTCCCTAATAGTAGTAGAGGAATTCACATCACTTATGATGGTACCAATAGCTTTTGCAAAAGTGCGCCCGGCCCTTGCGACCCCCAGGTTGCTGCGCTGCTCGACGTCGCCGGTGCATTGGGGTACCCGATGACGCTGGCGGATTCTTGGAATGGGAATGATGCTTGCCACGGCTGGAGTGCTATTTCTTGCCAGGGAAAGAACGTGACCGCTGTTACTTTCTCGAAGCGGGGGTTTAGTGGGACCATCTCACCCGCGTTTGCGAATCTCACCTTGCTCCGCACGTTGCTGTTGAACGATAATAATCTGACCGGCCCTATTCCGGATAGCTTGACTGCGCTGACGCAGCTTCAGGTTCTTGATGTGTCGAACAACAATCTCAGTGGGTTGATACCGGTTTTCTCAGCCTCAGTGAAATTGACTACTACTGGTAATCCGTTAATTGGTAAACTGAGCCCTGGTGGCGGTAGTTCACCATCCGGGACGAATTCGAGTACTGGCGGCTCACCTGGAACGTCAAATGGTTCTTCACTTTCAGGCGGTGTGATTGCTGCCGTTGTCATAGGTGTCCTAATTTTCCTTGGGGTGGTCTTGTTGGTCTTGTATAAATTCTGTTACATCAACTGCCGACACTGGAAATTTAATAGGGCGGACAATCCGGAAACCGGGATGGAAGTAGCTAAGAACGGGGCCGTGAATGGTATGAATGGGCATAGTTATTTCCTGTTTCTGAAGGAGGAAATGTTGCAATTTCAATTCAAGTCCTTAGACAAGCGACTCATAATTTCAGTGAAGAGAACATATTAGGAAGAGGTGGTTTTGGTGTTGTTTACAAAGGGGAGTTGCACGAGGGCACCAAAATTGCCGTTAAGAGAATGGGATCTGGGGCGATGGGCAGCAAGGGAATGAATGAATTCCAAGCTGAGATTGCGGTACTTACAAAAGTGAGGCATAGGCACTTAGTGGCGCTTTGGGATTTTGTGTAAATGGTGATGAGAGGCTTTTAGTGTATGAGCATATGCCACGGGGGACTCTCACGCAACATTTGTTCGAGTGGCAAGAGAAGGGGCATGCACCTCTGACTTGGAAGCAAAGGGCGACCATTGCTTTGGATGTCGCTAGAGGGGTGGAATACCTGCACAGTTTAGCCCGAGAATGTTTTATCCATAGGGATTTGAAACCATCGAACATCCTCCTGGGAGATGACATGAGAGCCAAAGTTGCTGACTTTGGTTTGGTTAAAACTGCTCCCGATGGGAAGTGTTCCGTGGAGACACGTTTGGCTGGCACTTTTGGGTATCTAGCTCCTGAGTATGGAGGTAAATTAATCTCCATTGTTTCCATTTGTTTTTGAAATACTTGTTCCTTTCATTGAGATTACATAAGTGTGATATCTCTCAGTAAAAATCGTGGATAGTAGTGGACTTTATGTCTATGTTTTTTCCTCGTTGAGTTGGATGTTTTGTTCGGATTGAGCTTGAAATGGG
>JAGVVM010023290.1:0-16094 GCA_019149425.1 Psidium friedrichsthalianum | reverse complement strand
GGCATTAGAAAGATAACTCGGTAACCGGCTTGCAGGGGCTTCCAATCATTTGTTGGCGGTGCAGTCAGTGGGAGGCGCTCTTCAAATGGTCATGTATGGATCTCTTCAAATGATAGTAACAAGCAGATCTATGCTCTTTTTCCCAGGGCGCAAACATGCGCCTTTTCAGGCGCTGCACTGGGTTCTCCTCGGAGGTCCAGCAGGCTAATCATAAGAGCAATTTAGAACATCAGGCCAGTTCCAGAGCAAAACAGAAAATCCACCTTGCCATTCTTGAAAAGTTGAAAAACATTCAGAAAACCTCTATGGTTACGGAGTTCCATCAACAGAAAAAAAAGTGGGGGGGGGGAAAAACTGAAAAAACAAGCAATAACGTAACATTATAGCTCATGTGAAGGACCAGTGTAACTTTAAAAACTTGAAGTACACATCTTCAGAGAGCAGGGACACACATCATCATTAATCACCCTTGTGCATGGGGGATACATGACATGGCAATTGCAAAACTTCTCTAACATGGACAAACGGACCATGAGAATTGTATTCCAATTTTCGTGAAAAACACCACCTTTGGGTGTATGACCACGAGGAATCAGTCACTTCCAAGATATGTTGTTTCATGCACCTCCATGGCCTGAACAACAATTTCACCTTCCTGGGAAGTATGGACAATGTATCAAAACAGGGGGAGCATTCCCACCACAATGCGAGTGACCGAATATCTCCAATTCAAACTGAGCGTGCACTTGAACGGTTACAAAAACAATTAAAATCTTTGAAACTCTCTCACAACAGGGATATAATTTCTTCAGGTCTCATCAATTACCAATAATGGCGTGCTTTTTAAAAACTGGATGACATGGACAACTTTTCATTAAAAACAACCACCCAGTGCTAATAGCATTGCTTCCCGCATTGTGTGGGCTTTAGTTGTGTCAGTGCCAACTAAAACTCTAAACATTCTTAGTTGGGATTCTATAATTGAGCCAACCTTATTATTCCCAAAAAAAAAACAAAACCCCGTATGAAAAAAAATCAAAACAAATTGAAAAATGGACGAACAAATGCCCCTGAATTTTGCACCTGCACAAGGGGTTTTTGCATTTTCAAGGACCATTAGAAGGCTCAAAAAATTAAAATGAAATACCACAGTGTAGGGGAATTTCCATCGAGCACACACGGTGGAAAAAAATCACCCTGATCGGTACTCCATACGCGCCTTCCCACGCGCCGCCGAAAAAGGCGGGCGCGGTGGACTCACGCGCAACGTGCAACGCCGGTGCGAGCCGTTCAAACGTTAACTGTCAAAGCGGTCAACCTTCGGACGTTGACCGAGTCAGTGATCGGGTCAAAAAACCGGGTCGGTTTGACCGGTCAACCGCGGTCGGGTCAGACGGGTCGGTCAGACCCGTCAGACGGGTAGGTCAGAGTGACCCCGATTCGAAGGCCGTGTCGGGCTGCCACCACTGCATTCCGTATGCTGTGCACTTGGCACAGGGAACAGGTGCCACGTGTTTACAAACGGCGCCCCGCGGTGGAGCTATGGCTGACGTCACCGACCGACTACATTGAATGAATGTGTCGGTGACGGTAGCTGATGTCAATGGCACATAACTGCTGTGTCGGTGTTTGGACGTCAGCTGATGCAACGAATAAGTAAATGGGTCGGGCGCATGAAAATTCACGCGGCTTGACCTTCCGACGGGTGAAAGCCCCCGGGGCCCGGGGCGGCCGTAGCCTTTCAGTGGCCGTGGTGCGGCGCTGGTGGGGAAAGGGGCTTCAAATGCGCGACGGCGACCTCATCAAAATGCTCATCTCGACAGAGACGAACAAATATGCCATCAAAATCAGATTTCCAATTGCCAAAAATTCACGAAATCAAAGGCAGCAACCCATATGAGATAGCTAAATCGAACTTTACGGCGGCCTACTAACAGAGCTGTTAGCCAGCGTTCCCGACCTGTCCATCGGTCTATCCACGGACACCCTAGGACACCGCATTCGCATCTAAACAAAACAAAATAGCCAAAGCAATCGTGTCGGCATTACCTGGATCGCAATCCATGGCCGATCAACCGCAAAACGACGATACCGAGCTTAGGGGACTCTTCCCTTTATTGCCCTCCGGACCGAAAAAGACCCTGCGGTCGATGGGATCAGCTCCATCTCGTCACTCTCTCCTCTCTCGTAAGGCCTTATGGGAGGAGAAGAAGAGGGAAAATGGCAGGGATAGGGCAAAAAGGGGAGCGGGTCCGAGTCATTATAAAAACTTCCAAGCTAGGCCTTCATCACGGGCGAGCCGGAATTCGGCCCACACCAACCAGGCCCATTATTTGGCCGTTAAAGATTACCTCAATTCCTTCTTTATTAAAACCAATCCGTATTCAAGTAAATTAATACCGTACAACGGGTAATTGACAAATTCCAATTAAGGCGAGCCCATATACGGAAAAAAATCTACATGGAGGTCTCAGGAGCGGTAGCAAGAGACGAGGAATTAGCGACGGTTCTCGGGGGTTTTGCTATGCGCGGCGGCAAAACCAGTGGTTAAAGCTCATGGGACATAGAGGGAAGGGAACCGAGGCTCCGTGATTCTACTGGTCTTCGGTGGTGGGGAGGATGCAAGGAGAAAAAACAGTTTCCAGAGGACAACAGCCACGTGCAGCAAACCAAACATCAACTTATCAAGGCTCCGGGAAGCAGCAACTGCTCATGATTGCTCTGGATACGCCAGCGCGGGACAGGACGACACGGCAAGTCAGCCATCAGGGTCAGGACGGCAGATTGGGTAACGCGGACAAACAGTGGTGCGTTTGGGTATCACAGGGCTTGCGGTGGCAGAAACTTCGCCGAAGGGGGGTCTCAAAACTTGAAGGGAGGGAAACCCAAGCACTCTTTCCTTCTCTCTCTTATTTCTGGAAATTTGCCGGAGCAAGGTGTTTCGTCCTAAACCCCTAGGTAAATGTTGTATTTATAGACAAAAAACGTTGACAACCATGGCGGCTGGGGTTTATAAATTTTGCCAAAAAAAAAACCTAGAATCGGAGGGCTTTACGAAAATTAGGTTAAAAATTTAAACTTGTTTACGAAATTAGGGTCTTCTTCAAGAAAAATACGGAAAGCAGGGTTATTCGGCAGTTGGGGGGCAGAACAAGGGTGTTCGGGCACACCCTCGCGAAACAAAAACAGATTCTTCCAAACCCTCCCACCCCCCCCAAACAACATGGATCCCCCCCCCCTCTCCAGAGTTTGTCATTCCCCATCCCACGGCCCCCTCCCTATTTGTTCATTTTTTTTCTGCAGAACGGGGGGGGGACCCATACCATTTTTTTCCACCGTACCTATTGCTTTTCATGCCCCACTGTCGCGAAACCGAAAATTAATTTTCAAAACGAGTAAACGGATTAATCAGATTAATGATGTTAACTAAACCTAAAAAAACGGACTCTCCCAAAGCCCGACGAATCACAACTTTGGTTTTTTGTTAAACTGATTTTTAAGATTGGAAGTCGCCACAATCGTTCTGGTAGGGTCGATTAGGAAAAACCTAAATTAAAATAGCGGAGGAAAACTAAATTTATTTTGAGGAACAGAGATTGGAGTTCCGGGGACCTGGTTACGTTAGAACTCGAACGCCCTGGTCCCCCCAGCATTTCACAAATAGTAGAGGCAATCGTTAGATAACCTTACAAAAGGGGTATATATTGATGGTCATTTCAATCTACGAAAAGTGACAAAAATAGGTCAAAATAAGTTAAATGGTGCATGCTCCTTAGTTCCCAAATTTTGCGAATGTTTTTTCTTGTAAATATCTTTCTAATTTTATGGCAGGACAGTAACTTATGAAGGGTTAAAATGTCATTTCTATGAAAAAAAAATGGGAATCAAAATGTCACAAAATATGTGGTGTCTAGGCCATTCAAATAATGCCCATTTTCATGTCTGCAATTTCGAGGGATTTTCAAAATTTTCCGAGACAATTGCCCCTAAGGGCTCAAAAATGTAATTTTGGGGAAGACTAGGAAGAGAAATCATCCAAAAAATAGGATTGGCCAAGTCGAAATGACAAGTTTCCTAATTTTTAGAGATTTTTACGAATTTTTTCAGACTTTTTTATGATTGTCTGAGCATTTTCCAATGTTTTTTATTTTTGGGAACTTTTTTTATTTTATTTTTTAAGTATTTATAATGACATATTTTTATAATTAATTTTAATTTTTTTAAAAAAAAATTTCCATCTTTTTTTAAATATTTTCAGGCCGGAGCGGAATTGCCGGCCCACGCTTATCCATTCCCAACTCGGGCCTTAAGGGCCCGAGTTCTGCGCTAAAGCCTAAAGAGAAAATTGTACCAGGCCCTTTTTGTACTTTGTTTATTTTAATCTATTAGTATATTATATTATCATTATATTATTATTATTACATAATTATATACCAGGCCCAAGGTAGCACTCGAGCGGCCTAAAGCTAAAATCATATGCACATTGGCCATAATTCCCGAATTAACACCATATAAGGCCTATGTTCATACCAAATCAAAGAAAGTCCACCACACAGCCCAAAGCCAACTAGGAAATGAGAATTCTAACCTGTGGGTCTTATTCCTTCTTAGGGAGTCGTTTGTCCTCGCCGCGACGTCGTCATCTCCAACATGATTGGCTTCTCGAGCCTAGAGGTCTCTTAGGCCCTTGAGTACTTCATCATTCTGAGAAAAAACCGTCCGTGCGGGAGCTCACAAGTGCTCAAATCTCTAGCAGCATAGGGCTGCGGCTTAAGTACCGGAGAGGAGAGGTGTCGACACAGACTTAGACGGCTTTGCCTCCCTCCATCATATTCCCCCAAACGAATACGGTGAATCATCGTTATCTGATACAGCTGCAACGTCATATCCAAGTTGCGGGCTCCTTGCGTGGAGGACAACCTAATATAGTTAAGCTAATCCACCATCCTTTCTGAGAAACACGTTCTTTCTTGAAGAGCTGGGGTTATTGCCCATATTCAGCTAGTCGATAGACTCCCAGAGAAAGCGTAACCAATCTCACTCAGCAAGCACGTACAGCTCCAAAGTTCACCACCCATAATTGACATAATTGACTTTGAAAGAAACCCGAGTACTTAAACAAATGAACTCAATATCACACTTCATGCTCGAATCAAGAGCTCAAAGCTGCGAATGTAGATCGAAAATGTCAGCCAATCCAACCTATGCTTCAACCTCGAACCATCATTGGTCTGAATGCCCTTGAATCATGGACTGTAGTGTAGTGGCAAGAACCATGACTGGGATCGAGCTCGGTAGTCATGACGGCGATTCTATCAGTGATCTCTTCGGTAGATGGATTCTTCTCAAGACCTCGACTTCGTCCTTATGATCAAGACAATACGACCTGTGAAACCCACTCACGTGGCCACTTCCATGAACTGGTCATCTTTACTGCCCACTTTTTGTCCTTGACAATAGCCCATCCGATTCATGAACTGATAATAAGCCAGGTTATGCATGAGCTTCCCGTTTGGGTGGTTCACTACGGCCTTGCGGATCGTGCCATTAGGGTTGTTCGACAGGTGATGATTTCGACGAATGGCCCATCCTTATTGAAGTTGCGCGGTCTCCATTTATGTGTAGAGGTCGGATTGAAAGAGCTACTCCAGTTGCTCCCTGTGTACCGTAAAACTGGCTAGTAGGAGTGATAACTCTACAAAAGTAGAGTTAAAGTGCTTCTAAAATGAGGACAATTGAGTTTAGTCGTTCGAGTTTTATTTAGTTTTTTTAGTGTTTTGGTCATGGTTAGATGATTTTGTATTTTAATTCTCGTGTTTTTCTCGCTCGAGTGTCTCAATGATGTCTTGTTATGTTTAGCATGATTTGGAAGAATGAAGCGAAGAACATTGATGAGAAGATTTTGGAAAATTTGCAGCTTCAAAGTTGCTGGAGACAGAAAACGAGATGGACGCATCCGTCTGAGGCATGGATGCATCCATCTGCAATCTGTGGCTGAGTACAGAACCGAGACGGATGCATCCGTCTGACAAACGGACGCATCCGTCTGCACGCTGACAATAACGCGCGACGGGCAAGCTTCTCTTTTGCCGTGGCTTGAAGATTTTATTAGAAGATTATGTTTGGATATTTTTAGAATTGGTTTTCTTATTTGAAGGGATTAAGGATATATATTCTAGGAGATTTGATGGAATATTTGAAAAGGTGATAAAATAAGAAAGAGAGGATAACCTAGGGGATTTTTGGAGGATATCTTCTTGTGTGGTTTTCTTCGAAGCAATTTTTGAGCGGGGAGAGGAGAGAACAGCTGCTGGGAGGATAGACATTACGGATTGGAGAAGAGACGACGACACTTCTTGACAGCAAGGGGAGAGCGAGGATCGAAGAAGACGAAGCTCGAGTTTGACAACCAAGCTTCATTCTTTCTCATCTTTTGTTCTTGAATGTTGATGTTATTCTTTCTTTTTCGGATGATGTGTTTTCTTGGTGTTAGTATGAACCAATTTGTTATTCTAGGGTTACAATGGATCTTGACAGTTGATCAATAGTTGTGGACTCTTCTTTGATATTATTAAATGAATTCTCGTTGTTTATCTCTATCTGCGCTTAATGCTTGTCAATTGATTGGCCACCAGTTGATTTGAATTGGTAATTTAGGTGAACTCGGGAGAGGAACCCTAGATTTAGCCGTGGTAGAAATAACCTAAGTTAATCTTAGTCGGAAGACGGGATTATTAGCGAAAGGATAGGAATATACCCAATTGCCTTAGATAATCAAATAGAATTGGTTCATAATGGGTTCTCAATAGTCGCTTGCCTAACAATAGAGTGAACGATTATTTACTCGAGAATACGTTCCTATTGACGCTCGGAAGAGGTATAGGAAGATTTTAGAATTCTAGATTAACGACATAGCCATTCGATAATACTAAAGAAGAGGGATTGACTTGAGATTAATTGTTAAGTGAAATTGTATACCCTAGGCTTTCTATCAGTGAAGTTCTAATCAAGTTAAATTTGCGTTTAGTTTATTTTCTTAATTTAGTTGAATCCCTTAATTTAGATTTTCTGAATAATAGTGGTTTGAGACAGTTTAGTACTCAATAGAAGTCTTTGATCAGTCCTCGTGGGATCGACAACCCTATTACCCTTTATTACTTGTTCGATAGCGTGCACTTGCGTAATGATCTGATTCGAATCGCAACAAGGAGTTCCGACGACACGATGAATACGAACTCAGAGAACCCCACCAGACCGTTGTTGTTGGTGTCAGTCTTCTGGATAATACTTCTCGAGCTACTCGAGGCTCGGTTTCAGGCCAAGCGAGCGGAAGAAACACCCAAACTCGAACTGTGACGAGCTCCCGTCCTTATTCGGATTGGAAGAGCGGAAGATCTCGAGTTTTTTTTTTTTTAACGATGGTGCTTGACGACGTAAAGTCAATGAGGCTGCCCTTGTTACTACTCTCACCGTCGGGTCACCTCCACTATATGCATGGGAATATAGCACTGGAACCCTGTATGTAGAGTCGTAAACGATGCGGAAATCATAGTAACGAACGTCAAACTCTACGGCTCTGAACCAGCATGGCATCGTCAATGGGCTGGTTGTCACGGGAACAAATCGATTCATCCGAACCAGTGTCACATTCGATATGATTTCGTGGGGACGAGACGGCACAAGTTCTCAAGCACCAACTATCCATCGACTTCGTTCGAGAGTCAAGGATACCTCGGATGAGAAGGCTACGACCCCAAGGGAGGGGAAGTACACACCGCTCTTCTCCATCGCTCCGCGAAGGCGATATCGGCGCCATGGAACTTGCTTAGCTTTAGGGTTCCGTCACCAAAGATATTGTATATCCCTCCCCAGTTTCGACGCTTCGTTGCTGTTATAATTGAGCTGAGCCAGAGCTTCAAGTCGTGGCCAATTTCCTCGGAGTCTCATCGAAAACTTGGCGGGAACAGAATGGTAGCTGAGACTTGGAGCAGAAGTTTATGAGACGGAATGACATGAGAGGGATGGTCTGGATACCAGATTTGACGATATGGGCGATGAATTAGAGGTCTTTCGGGAATGATCCCGAACGGGTTATAGGGAGGAGGAGATTGCAAACGTTGCTGTATGTTGAGCTCGAAAGGCAGTTCACGATCTAAGAGTTTGTGTGAGCACTTTAGTACCGAAGGTAGCGAAGAGCTCCAATGCCGGTGTTGCAGGGTCGGTCTTTGGCGAGGTGTTTCGAGAAGCGGGTAAAGTATTTTGGCATCCAGACATTGGTCGTCTTCTAGCGATTGACATCCAAGCAAGTTTCACTTCGATTGGCCGACTGTCACAGTTCAAGTCGAACAAAGTCCGCATCTGCAGGCATGGAGATATCAACTGTAGGCATTTAAGTGTGCACAAACTTCAATTACTCCATGCACTGGATCTGACAGGAAGTTGCTGATGAGGTCGTGGTTAGTCGGGGTACCATTGTCCACAATAACCAAAGCCTATTGAGTCAAGATGTAACCAAATAGGGGAGCCCACTTTCTTGACCCAAGATGGGTCGTGGTTGAACAATCTTTGACTATAAAGGGTACTCCACAGGCATGCATGAAGGGGTTCAAAGAATCGACTAATTCTATAACCCTCTCATTGATGATCTCGGAGTTGGAGAGCACTTTCTTCCCTAAGATTTCCATTTGGGCCATCATCAACGCAACATAGACACCGGCTGCTTGGCCTCCATCTTCTTCATGACGATCTCCTCCTCTTGGCGTGAGTCCCCAAGTGCTTAAAGCTGAATCGGGGACTCGAATTCTTGCTACATTGGACGTTTCCAAATTCGAATGACGGATCATGTAGCTCAGCTAGTGACTTGTAATGTGTATCGCGGTGGCCGGCTGTGAGTGCTCACGATAAGGCTCTCGGGAAACCTTGCCCACATAGCGCCTCAGGAGGATGGGAATATCGGACTTAGGTTTGGGACCTCCAAACAAAGATCCCATAAGGCTTTTCCCACCATGAAGGACGTCAAAGGAGCTAAAGGTCAGCTGTGACCCAGGCTTGTCCATTCCCAACGCAACTGTTTTTCCCCAAACCTTTCTGCGAGGATAGGCCTCCAATTGCAGGATCTCAGATTCTAGGGTATATGCTCTTTCCAGGATTTCTGGTGTACTCAAGAAGAAAAGGGAGATCGTGCAGATGATCTCTCCAGTATTGCGTGTACAGATCAGATCAGCAAACAAACATTCCAACACTTGTTTTTTTGGCACCAACATTCTCATGCTTGTATACTGAAATCATCCCCCGGCTGCAGCATTCACGTATTGGGCCATGTGCCGAGGCCAAGAGCTATTGGGCCGTGTACCGAGGCCAGAAGCTAGTTTACTCGAGTCCACCAGGAGATTTATGTGGTGCGGTGCTCGTGAAGACACTGCAGTCAGGCAACGCCTTGACCCAGCAGCCCTTCAACAGTCTTGCTTCTCTTGTACCCCTTGGGTTAGTTGGGCTATTCCTGAGCTATAGGTCAATGGATGCGAGCCCCCAACGTCAAACCCATGCTCACCGCCACTGTACGAGACTTCTCAGTAGGTCTGGTCACGCATGTCGACGCCGGCTTCATCGGCCATCGTGCTTTCGTCGGCCTTCATGTTTCCCTCACACGTCGCCATGACTGGGTTCATTCGGCCCTACACTTCCTTCTTCGCCCGTAAGAAATTCTCCACCGGACCGTCGTCCTCGTAGTCCCTGTACTTCTCCACCTTCTTCTTCGACTTCGGAGGCAGCGAGGCCTTCATCTCCTCGTATATCCCCTCCGTGAACACGTTGAGGGGGTCGATCTCGTCGTCCTCACCATTCCCAGCGCCGTTCTCCCTCGTGGCGTCTTCGTAGTTGTCGTGGCCGTACGCGCGAGAGGAAGGAGGGACGTAGAGACGTTGCGGAGGCTGGGATTGCTCGTGTCCACCACGTCCATCGCGACGACTGGACAATAGAGATGAACCTTCCATATCCCGAAAGCCGAGAGCGCGTGAGAGAAAAGTGAGGACGGTGTTTTGATCGTGCGGTTGCTAGATCGACGCTCCAGAATCTAGTTCTTGTTTGCTATATTGACGGATCGCATCTACTGCTCCTTTCAATTTTGTCTGATCATACTCATGAGCAGTTTCGACGCGTTCCGCGATCGGCATTTGATCAAGTGACCCTTGAGGCTGTCGAGTCACGGGGATGAAGTTGTTGCTGTCAAGATGGACGGATTTGAGGAAGGCGAAGGTTTCGTCGGTAGAAGTACAGGGGTGGTGGATGGAGAAATGGCGGGTGAGCCAACGAGATCCTGTTTGGACACCAGGAGGTCCTCCTCTCTATCAGTGGATGATCGTCCCCCCCTACCTTCTTCTTCAAAACGGCAACTTTTCCGGGTTGCGCCAAAGAAGTCAAGTCCACGAGCGGCTCCCGTGCACCGACTCTGGACTGATTTGCGTCATCCAGATTAGCCATCTTCTCCGGCGACTCTGGCCGCCACGACTACATATGAGCGAAGCTACCCGAGCTCACCCAGGCTCCTTTCAGAACGCGAGCTCTTTTCGAACCACCCCCCCTTTTCCGGTCCTCTCCTCTTTTTCTTCTGGCTTCCCCAGTCAAGAAAAACCCCCATCAACCGGCGATCCCCCCTGTGTTAGTTGAGATCTCCACTCTTCAACCACGTGTCTTTACCTGACATTCTTCCCCCATCTTTTTGTCCCTCTCCATGTGCCTTCTTTGTTTATTCTCCACTTCTTCCTTTTATTGTTTCTAATCACCGAAAGCGCTCCCATCCCATCTTGTCCTCCACCCAAGTTCCTTTACCTTCTTTCCTGTTGATGGGTTTCATTGCCAAATTGAAGCAGAGTCTCGCCGGATCGCAGACGGCGATGATTACTATCGTGACCTCATTGAGGATAAAGGCAATGATAATGAGGACCTATCGAGGAACTGTTGCGCAATGGCAATTAAAGGAGCTGGACACGGCATCTTTGGATCCCAATATCCTTGGATTTTCACTAAAAGCATGATCAAATAATTGAGTGCCGATCCGACAATGAACTAGCCACTGTTGGAATTATCAGTTAGACCAAAGTTGGCCTTAACATGCAGGATACTTATGAGACTTTGATTAGGTTCACGTGAAGTGGCCTCTTTCGCTAAACGTCCCTCTTGGTTCGTATGGCAGAGTTGGACAGCAATTTTCGCAAAAGGGAAAATTCAATCAAGTGGCGGCTGTGTGGCTGGTCATCAAAAATTTGGACTATTATAGGATAATGTCACGACTCCAGCAATGCAAAAATAGAAAATTATAAAGCTAAAAATGAACTTTCTAAATTTTAATTTAAATTAATTAATAATTTTTTTTCAATTAATCTGAAAACGAGATTAACAAAGTAATTCCCGATTCCAGATTAATTTTCGGAGATTTTCTATGGCCAATATGAAGAGAAAATTAAAGGAGAAATACTGGCTATTTATTCACATTTTCATGGTCTTAAATGCTATTTTTTATTAATTTTCAAACGCTTTTCTATTTTCTAAAAATAATAAAAAAAAATGCGAAAAATATGAAAAATTATTTTTTGGTCAAAATTAGTTCCCTAGGCTCGGCCAAGGTCTCCAAAGTTGATTTTTCAATTTTATGAATTTTTATGGATTTTTTTATTAATTTTAAAAGAGAAAAATGATTAAAAATCAGGTGTCAACACCCACCCCTTTCCCTTCTTTTACGCGCGATACGCCTTCTCTTTTCATGCGTTTTACGCAAAAAGGTTGCCGAATCAACGAAACAGAGATTCGTCTCAATAGTGAAAAATTTATCATATAAGAGATAGAGCAGAGTCTGAAGAAGTTCCGAAGAATGAGAAACAAAGAGAGAAAATAGAGAGAATCGAAATTAGAGTCTGAAGAAGTTCTGAAGAAGGAGAAAAAAAGAACGTATCGAGAGAAATCGAGTGAGAAAAATTTAAGAGGTTGTTCGTCCATTTCCGACGTGTTTGTATTCACGGTCACTAATTTTGTCAATATTTCCTCGCCATCGATTTAGGTAATATTTCACTTTATGATATGTTTTATTTTGCCATTTGCGTTTTTCGTTTCATTGCATGTAATATCAATTTTTTTTGTAGACGGTAGAGAAGTTAGAAGAATCGAAGTATCATTTTCTCCAATCTCAACACACACACACTTTTTGAGTTAAGGTAATGCCTATATCCTTATTAGAATATGCTATTTTAGTACTATACAATAACTGTTGTATTGTGATGTTTTATATGTTGTTTAGTCAGAAAAATGTGTTTTTTTGTGTTATATATATGTCTGTTTTGCATCGAAAAATAGTTTATTTTTGCGCTACATATATGTCTATTTTATACTGAGAAATAACTTAATTTTGTGCTACTCATATATCTATTTTGCATGTCGATGCATGTCGATATATGTCTCATGAAATATTTTGTGCATATTAAACCCCATATTTCATCATGAAATTTGAAATTATAGAGGGTTAATGGGAAACTCTTATTAGATGTAGACCGTCTGAATTGGTAATTAGATCAGACAATGTTGATTTTAGTTGCGTAATGTAATGAACATGATCATATAATTAGTTTATAATAATAAAAAAATCCCAAAGAATATAAAATTTCATTAAAAAATTGGAAAAAAATAATTAAAAAATAATAAGAAAATTCCTAAAATCCTGTCATTTTAGTCCCGATTGAAAGCCGAGCGGGTTTTGGCGGGCTCTTTCGATTTATGAGTTGGGTTGAATTGACTCGGTCAGAAAAAAGAATAACAAAAAAAAGGAAAAAGAAAATTAGGAAATAATTATAATTATAATTATAATTATTATAATTATTATTATTATTATTATTATTATTATTATAGAAAACATAAGAAATGAGAGAGGCGCCGTTATTTGGGTCAAATCCTGGACCCGGCCTGATTAATAAAAAAATTTAAATTGAAAATTTAGAAAAAAAAATTAAACCAGACAATCAAGAAAAAATGAAAAACATAAAAAAAATTATTAAAAAATTTGAGAAAATTTCATGACATTTCATAAAAAAAAGTTCTGAAGAATGTAAAAAATTAAATTAGGATTTATGTTATTATTTTTCATTCATTCCATTGTAAATGACGATTGTACCCCTGATAGGTAAAGTATCTCAAAAACATTATGCGATACTTATTAAATTTATCGATTCCATTTGTAGATATGGCACAAAGGCAGTATATTCGGCCGGGACCTGAGAATAATTCACTACTGACAGAGCAGGCTGAACATAGATCACAGGCCATTTGGAAGGCTAAGATAAGTAATTAAAATAGTTATCAGCTGAGTTGTCATTTGTAACAGTTATATCATAATGAAATTGTTAGTAACAATTAATGTAACATTTCACAGATAGATGATAATGAAGTTATTCGGTGTCAACGAGATGGAGCAATACTACACGAAGCTGAGCTTGATCCTCCATTAGAACCATATCTTCGAGCTTCGGGATTTTATGGACTTTGGAAAATGGGATTCTGGCAAGTTGATCACCATCTGATCACAGCGTTAGTTAAGCGATGGAGGCCCGAGACTCACACCTTCCACGTGCTAGAAGGTGAATGCACTATTACCCTACAGGATATTGAAGTTCTTACAGGGCTTCCCATAAATGGAAATGCAGTTACTTCCCCCACTAATAGAAATTGGGGCGATGTTTGTGAGGATCTACTGGGCCACCGACCCCCACCGAGTTAATTACGTGGTTCGATGTTGAAGATTACCTGGTTGAGAGGAGTCTTTGATGGAATTCCAAACGATACAGATGAGGGTACGATAATACAATATGCAAGAGCATTCATTTTACAGTTGGCTGGAGGCTCCATATTTTCTGATAAATCGGGATCGAGGGTAAGTGTAATATTTTTTCCATTATTGGAGAACCTCCCGATCGTACGCCGTTATCAGTTGGGGTTCGGCAGCGCTTGCAGGTTATATAGGGGAGCTATGCAAATGCCACTCAGCCATCAGCATACGGACAAATGAAGCTGGTCCCCTATATGTATTGCAAATTGGGGCCATTGGGATCGATTCACGTTCTATATCACATCCATCAGAAGAAATAATCCTATTTGAAGATCGCCTCTGGTAGTCGGTATGTGATATATATGTTTTTGTATAGTTCGCGAGTTGATAAATGTTTTCAGTCATATAAATATATATAATTGTATTTTTTTTTCACCGTACACTGGTAGAGAAAATTTATATATAGTGCGTATTATGACAATATATCTAAATATTTTTTTAAATTTTTTCAGATGGTTTTCAACCCTACGGGACAACTAGAGTGCCACAACATTTTGCCATATCAACGCTATAAACTTGAATTAAGATGACATTCAGCGATTAAGTCATGATAGAAATTAAGAAATTCATGTAATGTTTAGGTTTTAAATTAATTCTTCATTTATTTGATATATTTCAAATTTTTTAACAGATTGTTTGGGAGCCCTCCATATATAATGACATTCTCGAGGATCTACCGAAATACTGTCGGAGGGAAAGAAATTTGAAAGCTTGTGTTCCACTCATCTATTTTTCAAATAGTTGAGTGGCATTACCCGGAACCGAGTGCTCAGTCAATTGGCATGCAGCAACCAATACCGAAATCATTCCGAATGATCATAAACCCGTTCATGCCATTGAACTAAGGCCAATTTGACAACATTGGGTGGAGAGGCACATGGAGTCGATTCAAATGCTGGGAACAATCGTTCTAACTGCATAGTTCGATTTGATCCTGCAGCGAAGCCACTTGCACATATCATAGTCAATCTCTGAATAAGGGGGTGGATGTTCCCAACGGCAAAACGGGATTATTTACAATGGGTAATGTAAAAAGCATCTCATATTCGCCACTTTGTCATTTTCTTCATCGCTGTCGTCACTTCCTAACTATGAATCATCTTCTTCATCCACTATCTTGCGTTATAATCGTTACTGCATAGATAATATTCTACATTCACATCATCTTCACCAAATTGGAACCTCTCCAATTGAAATCATTTATAGGTTGGTGACTCATCTAAAGTACGCTAAAATTTGTAGAAAACCCATATGGACCCGACAAACGTGCACAATGGATCTCTTCAACTATGCTATCATTACGCCACATCCACATATTTACATCATACAACTGATGTTACAATCGGTTGTCCATACATCAGACTGGGAATGAACTGTTTTCTGTTAGATTCAACTCACGCTCAACGTTAGCAGTAACTTCATCAAATGTGGAGAATGTTTCCAAATCAAAACATAGACATTGTCCACCATTCGTAATCATATCCAAATTGATTTTGTTACTTATTCTACTCCCATTTGTATGTCGCAAAGGATGTAGACATTCTGTAAATGAACAAATTATAAATTATTTTGCATGTACAATTTTGTAATCTTTTTCCTATACACATTAATAAATGAACATTATCACCTATCAATATAAAAAATGAAAAATAAAAATATGGGATCACAAATAAATATTTACGAAAATTATGTATTACTTTGAAAATATTTATTAGATAGTGATACAAATGTTATTTACAAATGAAGAAAGGCCAAAATACAACAATAAGTATCTACGCAATTAAATGATGAAATTGTAATTTTATATTTTCAAAAATTTCTTTTGTGGAATGTTTCCTAATTTTCAGAAACTATTATGATTTCATCATTAATTTTTCAAATTTTTTGTGATTTCTTATTTTTCATTTTTCATTATTTTTTTAAAAATTTTCTGGCTGGATCAATAGATCAAATAACGACGTCGCTTCCATTTTTAATATTAGCTATTATTATTATATTATTTTTTACAAATATAAATTTTTCCTTTAATTTTTCTCTTTTTCCTATAATTTTCACAGATCGGGCCGGTTGACCCAAACTCACAAACTCGACAAGAGCGGCCCACAAACACACTGAAGTTTGAATGAAACTTGTTTCACAATAGAGTTTTGTGCATTTTTTTAAAATTAGGATTATTTTTATTTTCATTTCCAAATTTTTTCTATTATCTAGAAACTTTTATTATTAC
>JAGVVM010023287.1:0-13873 GCA_019149425.1 Psidium friedrichsthalianum | reverse complement strand
CCTGTTGGCGGTGGTTGGTGTGGGTCCCGCGAGGTTTCGGGTACTGAAAAATGCATTTTCAGGCCATTTAATGCCAAAAACGGGCCAAATAATGCCCTATTTTACTGTTCACGACCCACGAACACTGTTCACGTGCTGTCCAATTAAATTTTGGTTTGAAAATGACATGTTTTGTGGGTCCCGTGTGGATCGAGTACCGAAAAATGGATTTTTGGAGCATTTTATGCAAAATAGGGCCCGAGCAATATTTATATTACTATTCAAAATATTTGGGGCCCGTGTTCGTATTCAAAATAATTTTGAGAATTTTGATTATGTGGTTTGAATGCCTGGATGAGGCGTGGAGTTGGGTCTGAGGGTTTGTGTGGTATTCTGAGAAGGGATTTAGAGTTAACTTGCTGAGATGTGTTCTCACGGGTGATTACCCTTATTTTCAGACCCTAGAATATAACATGGCAGGGATACCGCAAGATTTGATATCCAGGTGGTAGAGAACCCAGTTGGCAAGAACTGTTGATGGTGAATCAGTGATTGTTGATGGATGTGGTCGCCCTGGGTTGGTTGCTGTTGTTAATATTTGTAGAACTGGTATTCATGTATAATACGGAGCCAAGATTATGTAATATATGAGGTGTTATGGTTGGTTAGTCCTTGCTCATTTGTTGTCAGGGGTAAGGTATCGCTTCCGCTAGTGCAAAATTCGGATATTAAGGTTTCAAGGTCGGCGACAGTCTTGGGACGTCGCAAGTATCGACCGTTGTTGCGCGAATGTCGCGCGCTCGTGGAGGTTCGGGGCGTGACAGTGTGCATTTTGATTTCCTCCTAAAAGAGGGACCTTAATGCAACTAGGTAAAAGATGCTGCACAAGAGAGGAAAGTGGAATATATCAAGAACAAGGAGAATCCTAAAGGTGAAAACATCATGCTAGAGATAAGGACATGCCACAAGGGTTGGAGGTTGGAACTCAGTTACAACAAATTTATACTTCACACAAGTCGAAATTGATTGCTAAAAATGACAACTGAAATGCCGAGATGAATATTTCAGGAATGCTTCTTTACCTGGGATTTGGTAAATATGGACATCATGGAAAGCGCTAAATAACTTGAGGAAGATAACACCAGTAGAGTATTTCTAGTCTGTCACTGTGGAAAATGAAAAAAGGGAAGAATGAGGGAGACATGATTCTATAAGGCTGATGAGAATCTGTCTTGCTGCATCACTATCCACATCCATATGAACACCCCTGTAGATTTCTTCAAGCTCACTTTGCCTCTTTAAAACAAGCTCCTTCATCTTACTGGCCTTCAGCAGATTCAACCTCTCTACTTCAAGCTCAGCCTGGAAATGAGAGGATTAAGCATGTTTATAGAAATCCAACAGACAACTTTTTATAAATGGTAAGTGGTTAATTCCCCCGCCCTTTAAACTGTGCCCACAGTCCTAAACATCCTAACTCTGCTCATCATTATTCACAAGTCAAAACTCATTGGTCATTTTGACGTGTCACTTCAGCTCGCATGGTACAATCTCAATCCTTCTATCTCTGTTTTCCATGTTTTCTCTTTTGGCTAAGAATCTCATTTCCTCGTTCGAACAGGGAATGACAAGATAAATAGGCTCACTGAGGCATTTCATCGAACACGTTTTGGTATCCCATCAACATATAGACTTCGCTCCCTCAAATCAACATCTAAGTTGATCACATCACCAGCACTGCAAGTTTCCAAAGACTACCTAACAGAGCCGAACGGTGAAGCGAAAATGATAGAGGGAGGGAAGACCGAGAGCTCAAGATTGAGAGGCAAGCGAGCGCAGAGGGAAGACTGAGAGGCGAGCGAGCACGATGAGGGAAATCATAAAGGACTATGCCAGATGCTCTGCGAATGGGGAAAAAAGAGTAGCAAAACCTGCAGCGGCGGCCAGGGGGAGAGCACGAGGCGTCGGGGATGGCGGGTTGTTGCGATTCTTCTGCGAGAGATGTTCGACGGGGCTTCGCCGGGTCGCGAGCGAGTTGAGCCTCAGATGCGCCTTCGTCTGGTGCTAGGTCTCGCCGTTTTCCTGTCGGGAATTTCTGGGTAGAAGAGAGCAGGGGTGAGAACTGAGAAGGAAGGACCGAAGGAAACTAGTTCATGGAAATTGGAATGGTATTAGGGTTTAGTTTAGTGTATTAAAAAACCGGTTCCGGTTCCGGTTCCGGTTCGGTTCCAGTGTAGAACCGAGAACCGGAACCGGAACCGACGGTTCTTTGAAATTCAGAACCGGAAACCGGAACCTAATATACTAGAACCGGGAACCGAACCGGAACCACCGGTTCGGTTCTTCGGTTCTCGGTTCTACCCGAGAACCATGCTCACCCCTAAATTGAGGGACAGGGGCATCGGGTGGCCGGCCATGCAAGGGCATTTTGGGGGTTCTTGCTCAATTTTGAGCATGAAATTTACAAATGGAAGGACTAATTGGGCACAAGTATAAATTTTGGTGTCCAAAAAATGACCATACCATGCAAAAGTGCACTCCAATATTCGGCCATAGAGGAGACTGGGTACTTAGGTCCAAAATTAATCGAATGAAAAAATAACATTTCCATTAATGCTACATAGCTAGCGCAAATCATTTCTTTATTTTCTGAAGCCATAAAAAACTCGGCGACAATGCCACATAATCAATTTAATCGCATGAGTCAGTCTAAACTCCGAAGCAATAGTATTTAGTCATATCGTTTAATTATCATTATTGGGTAAGCAAGATCAAGATGTCACAGAGGGCCACCTGGGCGAGGGCCACCCTCGACTCCGCCGAGCAAGGCTAATGCAGGTGACCCTCGCCTTGCATAGGTGAGGCCCTCGCTGGCCTTGAGGGTAGCCTCGCTTGGGTAGGCGACCCTTGCCTTGCCCAAGTGAGGTCCTCACCAGATTTTGCTAGCAAGGGTCACCTTGGCCGAGGGCTGCCCTCACCGGTGGCTTGTCTGGTCACCAACAAGAGCCAAACAGAAAATAAGAAAGGAAAAAAAAGGAAAAAAAATTAAAAAAGAGAAATGACAGAAACGCTTTTAATTATGCCTTTTTTGAAATAATAAGAACATTTCAGGCACTTACTTAAAATAAAATTCACTCATATTTTTATTGATAAAACAATGACATTTCAGGCTCTTATTTAGAATTTTCCTTGTCAAATTATACGCTGTGCGATTTTGTTCCTCCTTGAACTCAGAGAGTCTGAATCCATCTTGTGTTACTCCAAATTCCTGAAAAAGAGAGAATCTTTTTCCATGAATAAAAGCTGTACAGATGCATTTTTTTGGAGGCCTTTTGTCTGCTTCATGGGTGGCCCAAAAGACTGCCTCATCTGAGCAAGAGCAGCCCCATTCAATTTTCGTTGAACAAGAGAACAGGATACCGAAGGGCCTTGGAAAAGGAGAGAAATTGGTCCTCAACTACTCCTCGCCGGTTGACTATGTTAGGCATTACGGCTAGGTTGCTATGTAATTTTATTAATTTCAATCACATGCTTGTCCACACTACTGTTGTTGTTGTGTTTTTTTTTTTTTTTGGAATCTCAGTTTCCTCAGTAGTTACTTTTGTTCTTTAATCACATAGATTTTCAGGGATAATTGCCAAAAAAAAGTCTAAACTAATTACAATTGTGTCAATTTATTCATGATTTTTTTTCCAAATTCAGTCATTTTTATCAATTTTAGCCAAAAATCGCCGACATGACCCGGCCAGCTTTGACATGGTAATTTTTAATAATATTTTTTGATTGATTATTTATTTAGCTTCCTCTCTTCCTCTAGCTAGTCACTGGACCTTGGTGATCGGCCAGATCCGAGGGTTGGCAAGGGTCTTCTATGGTTGGTCATTGGACTCGGCCACAACTAGAGAAGAGGGGAAAGGAAAAAAAGAGAAAGAAAATAAGTGAAAAAAATATTAAACTATTATTAAAAATCGCAACGTTAGTGCTAGCCGCGTCGCATCAATGCTGGCCACGTCACGTCAACTATTTTCGATCAAAATTGCCCAAACTTAATGAAAAGCTTTACAACTGAATTGATAAAAAGAAAGCTTAGAACTAGTTTGATTAAAAAAAAAGTTTATGACTGAATTGGCACAATAGCAATAAATTTATAACTTTTTTTGGTAACTATTCCTTGATTTTACTGTGTATGAAAACAGTGATTATTAATGAGAAAGAAGAAAAGCAAGACATTTTTAGGAATATGCTGTTGATGATCATAATTACAGTAAGACCGTCAAATTTAGTGTTCACAATACGAGCATGATGTGAGCTAAAACACGAACAATGGAGGGAGATTCTAAACCCGATATGATTTGGACATGCCTAACTTTATATGTTGACACGAATTAATGAGAATTTACATGTTTCATAACATATATAATGAAAGGTCATACGTGATGGTTTAATTAAAAAGTTAAAATTTTTGAATAGTTTTGGTAGTGCTCTCATAAAATCTCACATAATATCAAAGCAGAAGATCTCGAGTTCAAATTTTTCTAAGCATCCTTTACCTCAACAATTAAATATATCTGAACAATTGATAATGATTCAGAATATTTCACAATACGTATATAATTACCATAGAGCTGCTAGTTTCACAGCATCATGTGACGTGGTGATAAAAACATTTTATGCCCATAGCTAGCTCGAGCCTACATGCACAGTATTCTTTGTGGGCTGCGAAGGAAATTGCCTATGTCAGTTTTCTTGTGGTCAACCACTTGAGCAATTGCTATGTTAAAGAAATATGCCCGAAAACACAACGTAAAATCAACTCGTCGTTGGTTAAATCCTTCATACCCTATATTTGTTTTCAATGTAAGACTGGACTTGTCCACGAGAATGACATGGAATCTATCAACTCGGGATAAATTATACATGTTTCTGTTGAAAATTTTAGCGAATGGGATAAACAACGAAATTACACTCTGGAGTATGATAATACTCTCTTTAAGGAAGTATTTGTTTTACAACGTTGCTAATAGTTATCGGCAGATCTCCCAAGATACAATAAAGTCTTAGGCGAGAATATAAATTTCAATTCAATACTTCTCCAAAATTCTCTGGAGAAATAATTAGAAAAGAAGGCTCTATTTCTTTTGGAAAGAAACGAGAATCTAAAAGATTCAAAAAGTGAAGTTTAGAAAAAGAACGAAATAATTAAAATATATAATGAGAAAAGTACACACCTTTTGCGTTCAAAAAGTAGTTAATTATCATATAACTCTTCGTGTTTGGAAACAGTCTATTCGAACACAACTTTTTATTGTCCAAAAATAATTAAGTCTGAAAGATTGCAACCTTTGAAGGTCTTACGAAAGTAATAAAAAATTCGAAACTAAAAATTATAACAAAAAATTAACTTCAACTCCTATGTGAGTTAATTACTATTATAATTTCAAAAATAAAACATAATTGTTGAATAGTGCCAACTTTAGATCACGTTCACGCAAATGTGCCAAAGAGAGCCTAACAATTGCACACCCGCACGTGGGTATAGTGGGTCTAGTCCACGTGCTCATTTTTTTTTTTATTTAAAAGATTATAATAGCTTTCTAACTAAGAAAGTGACTTGCAATCTCCTATCTCTTCTATGTGGGACAAAAAAAAAAATGCACTTTTATTTGTTTTACATACAAGCTTCAGCAGTTTCTCAGAGAAAAACATTTTGGAGGTTTCAAATGAGGATCATTGTCATGACACAAGTTGGTACAATTGTCGACCTTTTTCCTTTTTCTTTCCTATTGTTTTTAGCAATGAAGGACATTGCACCATTTATTAAATAGCTCCAACTCTATCATAGTAGATGATGAGTCTCCCAACCTGCTAAATATCCTTTAAATGCTGCCGATTAATTTAGTTCTACTAGTTTAATCATTGAAGAACAATTGTACTAAGCACTTGTGGGATTTCTAGCAGCCCTGGACACTCGTCACACTCATGAAAACACATCATACATACAGCGAAAAAAAAAAAATTCAAACGGCGCCCCAGATTGTCTTAGAAGTCTCCATATACTTTAATTGAAAATCGAACTTTTTAAAGCAAGTTTAGAAACGTACCTTAGACGACAGAGGTTGAATATGGCTCTGCTTCTTTGTCTTCAAGCCCAAGAGGTGTCGGGCCTCTAGTTCAAGCACGCCCCGACACCTGTGCGATTTGGAAGACGGAGATTCAGAGAAACGACCCTCGAATTATGCTAGTAATCCTCATGGCGTCTTGATCCGAATCCTACGATTTTCAACCAACGGAAACACAACCTTTGTGTATCCGAATTGGTTGATTTTTGAACTTACTTTCTCATGATGTCTAGCACGTATATGGGTGACTCTCTTGAGTTTCTAACATTTTGAACCTTAGGCCCCTTGTCTCTATTTATAGATGGTGAGAGAGAGGGAGAGAATGAGGTGGGAGGGGTGGTTTATACCGCCCCCAAAATCGCCTCACGTAGCGGCCAATGGGAGGCCACCACGTGGGTTGCCAGCTAGCCCACGTAGCCAGCTGGTTGCTAGTCAAAGGTGGCAATTGCTGCCTTTGACCAATCTCGTGGCATCGCCAAGGGGTAGTGGTAAAAGGCGGCAATTTTGCTGCCTTTGACTAGCCTCGTCGAATGGTTGTGGCCACCCAATTGGGCGGCCCAAATGCCATCGTTTTGGGTGACGATCCTTGTCCACGAGATCTAGACATTCTAGGCTTGATGCCCCTCAAGTTTCGTGATCAAATCACGTCATTTGATGTGCCAAACGTCTTTGTCAAACGGATAGAAAATTCTATCATACTTTTGACTTTCCTTTCTCTTTGGATAACGAGCCTTATCTAATAATGATGCAAGCATGATGTAACCATTACATCATCCATGATATCATGATGATATCATGCCCGTGTCATCAATTTCGTCATTTAGTGAACTTTGGAAAGAGGAAACAAATCCAATCCGTTTCAACTCCTTTTGATTATCCAAATAGTCATCTCGCATTCTCACGATCTCGTCTTCGTTATGGACGTCACCAAATGTCGGTTAAGGCTTGTGATATCCCTAGGTTCACTCCTCAACTGATAGTGAGATTTCTCAAGGAATTGATCATCCTAAATCAATCCTTGGATCCCACAAACTGTGAGTGACGTCTAGCAACATATCACGGTTACCTAGTCAAAATGAAGTAAAAATGACAAAATGAACCTATTGGTCTTGGTTCGGTGTTATTTAGTCCTTTTGTTTTACTATGTCCCGATCAAATGAGGGCCATGGATATCTGAGTCAAACCCACAGATTCAATCATATGCATAAATCTATCTGACGTGCATTCGACAAGACTCTACTTGACTTCTGCCTTGGCCAAGGACTTTTTAATGCACCGTCATGCATAGATGGCATAGGACATCAACCTCATCTAATGAGGAGACAGATCCCAACTGTTGCCCACGCCTATGACTTCGTATGTGGAGGATTGTGACCATCATGCACAGAGGCGGATCAATGATCGGCCAATATCGTACCTGTGAACAACAGCCATCCGATATACAAGCCAGCATCCCGACTCAGGTCTGAGGACCATTAACACACCAAAGACAAGAGAGATTAAGATATTGACCAAGCATGAAGCCTCCATGTTAGCTAATCGCTCTTTCGTTACGTTCAGTGGATTCGATTAAACTCGTTTCGATACAAACACCTGTGTTTCAGCTTAGACGTCTAACGTCCGATGACTTGTGACTCGTTATCCCTATTGGGTATCCAATGCTCAATAGCGAGGCTGCGAACACACTGGTCTCAACCGGCTCGTGAATGCCCAATCCAGAATCCTTTGATCAGGAACCAATTTAAAGATCAGAGACCAATTGATGACCCGTCACACATATTCTTGAGGCCTCAAGAATGGGTATTAATACCAGCCGATCTAATGGACTTTATTCATCTAAAATAAAGGGACGAGATGGATAAACAAGTGTCTTGCCATTAATATAATATCGATAGTATAATATTTATGCAATATATGTGACCATCACATGGTTGCTTTAAAGTATACTCTTAACAACACTAAGCGAAAATGACATGGAAGTATAGGTGGAAGAGAGCTGATCAAGTCAAGACATAACGAAATGCACCATGCTTGATATATGCTGGTTCATGATTAATATAGGCAAAATGATATTAGAAGTGCCAAAATTTGTGTACAACACTCACTCTAGTTTCAATTTTTTTTGTATCACTTTATTACCTGCTTTTTTTTTTTCAAAAGTGATCAATTAAGTATCAACTCTGATTTACTTGACCGGAAATCCTACAGTGCCTTTTTTATTAACATTTGAAGCCGACGTGCCTTGCTGGAGTTCCAGTCATCAATAAATAAACTAGAAGTTAAAAAATATTAAAAATAAACAATACAACTTTAATTAGATTAAAAACATAAAAAATAAGCAAAAAATATTTAAAAAAGGGTTTGATAGGTGGCGAGGGTGGGCCATGGCCAATGGTGGCCACTTAGACAGGGCTTGGCGACCCACGCTGGGTAAGCCCTCGTCGCCTATTCGAGCCCATTCTTTTTTTGTATTGAATTCTTTACCTCATTTTTATATTTAATTTGATTTATTTTAAATTTTTCAGTTAAGTTTAGAAATTCACATGGACTGAATTTTTCAAAAATTTTCCACGTCATATTAAAAATTTAATTATAAATGTCACATAGAATGTTCGGTCAGAATTTTTCCGATTTGGCACTTAAGTGAACGTTTTTCTTCGATTTTAGCACGTAAGTAGTCTAAAAAAAACTTGGCACCAAAATAAGCGCCATACACAAATTTAACATTTCTGATGTCTTTTTGCTGATTAATATATTATCTTTTTGAAATGGGTCATTGGTGGAGGCAAAGAGGCACACTGAAATATGATAGTGGTACCCTAACGAGGGCTTTTTACAAAAAGGGGCTTAATTTTTTTTTTTTATTGATTTGGGTCTCTCTGAAAAAGTTTTACGAAATAGGGGTCTGTCCGGCGGGGGGTTGCTGGACGGAACCAGGTCGACACCATAGGTGCTGAACTGCCCCAGTTCACCACCCCACAAGGTGCCCCCCACCCCCTATTTGTCATCCTTTGCTTAACCTCGCCTATTGCTGCCCCTCCGATCTCCACCGTTTCTCGGTCCCTAGCACCAAGCTCTCCCTTGCCTTCGTCGACGACTGCTCTGTCCTCTCTCTCTCTCTCTCATATCCTTTTTTTTTTCCGCGTTGCTTTCTCCAGCAATGATGGTCTATTCGCGTGATTGTTTGGTGGTGGTTTTGTGCGATCTTGCACGAACTGTCCAATGATTTTTTGTGGAGATCGGAGAGGGGGGGGGGGGTTACCGAGGTTCTCCAATGCCGTTCAGTAGCAGGGGTGCCGAACAGCTGCCCGTTCAGCAGCAGGCTAGTTCGGTAACTGGGCTGTCAAACTTCCCGTTCGGTAGCGCTATTGCCGAACCAGGGTCCGTCCGGCAATAACGCTACCGGAAGGACCCCTAATTCGTTATTTCCTTCAAAAGGAACCCAAATCAGTAAAATTGATTTTTTTTTTGCCCCTATTTCGTAAAAAGCCCCCCTAAACATAGAAAAAAAGGAGTTGAAATCACAAAAAGGTGAATTGGTGAAAAGCACAAAAATTGGAGAGGTTATAGGGTTTATAAGTTTCCAATTGCCTTTTTTCCAAATAAGGTTTAAGCTGAAGCATGGATTTTTTTTTATTGAAACGAAAACGTTTATTTCATATGAAAAAAGGGTACATAACTTTAACATTAATATGCAAATCTCACAAAGTAGCTAAAACAAGTAAATCTAAAAAGTGAATCAACTTAATACACCTTGTAAAAACTTGCTCATTCCACAAAAATAGATTTATTGTAACATCGAAGCCCGAACGACGGCTGTTCACCAAAAGTGGAATCAACATTGGTAACAAGCACATGTCAAGAAATCTCTCTACACTGACTACGGTTTTGCCAGAAGGCGATGCGCATCTAGATTTAGCATCTCCAGCACCATGACCTTGAGGCGAGCACAGCAATCCCAAGAGGTTGAAAGAATATAGAAAACATTATGTAAATCTCAGACCTATTTTTAAATTGAGTTAAAAGAGCACTCAAATCTAGATTTAGTTTTAAATCGGGACAGAATAACTACAACGTAGATATCAGTTGAATACAAAATCACTTTCAAAAATACCGATTTAGAAATTGGGTTTTCTTGAAAATTGAATTCCCTATTTCAAAAAAGCATCTAAATTTGATGGATTTACGCCGGTCCTAACTACACAGTTTGCTGGAATCGAGGCATCGAATTAGATCTTGAATTATCGTTCAGATTTGACCTCTACCACCCATCAAAGTGGACCTAATTCAAGGTCTTGGTCTTGCACATGTGTAGGACTCTATAAAGACTATCGTTCGTGGATCGTTCGAGAGCACGTGTAATGCCAGAGCCACCACCATTCCACGAAATGAGTGACCCCTCCATCTTTTCTTCTTTCGCCTTTTCCTTTTCGTTCTGGTTTTTTTTTTTTTTTTGGTTGAAACTTCAACTTTCCGACTAACCCCCATATCTATAGTTTCCTTCCTTCTACTGGAAAACAAAGTCGCTATCATCCAGGTATCTACCGACTACTCAGACTACAAACCTAAAGTTAGCTCTTTGATTTTTAGCCCGAATGCTACGTACATCTAGTTATATCGGTGCAAATACTGTCCATTCACATTCCAATTAGGAGTAACACCACGAAAATCGCAATTTAATACATTTATAATAAATTTACTAGAAATTAAAATTTTAACCACCAACAATCTCAAATTGGTACACTTATAATAAATTTATCAAAAATTAACTTTTGAACGTCAAAAATCTGAAACTAATACATATGTGATAAGCTTACCGTTAGTTTCTATTAAATTAGATTAATACCAAGAAATAGTTTAAATTGATACATTTGTAATAAACGGAGGGTAAAAACTTCAAATTGGTACACTCGTCAACTGCTACTTATCATCTAAGTCAACAATTTAACGGTAAATTTTAACAAAAATTAATGGATGGTAAATTTGTTACAATTATACTAGTTTGGGGCCTTCAATGATTAAAAAAAAATTAGTTTGGAGTCAATTTGTTATAGGTGTCCAATTCGGGATTTTCATGATATTAACTCTTGTAATTACCATGTGCAATAATAATTTTAAAAACTTCAGGTATGCGGTATAATAATTTGCTTTTTTTCTCATAAGTACATCTTTATATAAGTTATGACCAAAGAGAAAAAAAAAGTAATAATATTATCTCAGTTGTGTATATAATGCTGGAGCATATTGGAGCGTTTATCTATTTATGAATGAAGCATACCAACTATAAATTTACTAGCTAGGGTAGACCCTTTCCTAAAGCAAGGTGTAGATGTGTATTATAAAGAAGAGGAGTGGACTCATGAGGACATTACTGATAATCTTCGAGAGCAGAATTGTGTTCCTAATTATATAAGCATAGAAACTGTAAGAAATTTTAATAAAGAGTGCTAATTAGACCGTGCGCGTAAGTAACATTGGCAGCCGACTGATATTTGGTATGCTGGTGTCGTGATAATATGACCAAAGTAGTATTTTGATTAGTTTTAGCATGGACCTTAGACCGAGCACCTAGCTTAACTTAATGTACGCCTCTCCCTCCCTCCCTTTGCCTCGGCCACTGCTGTGTCCTATATTGTAATATAACGCGAAAACTAATCATAATCTTGCAAATTAAGTCAATGTGAAAAGTCCAGAGAAATAATGAGGAATGACAAAGGACATCAAAGATTACGGGTGGGTTTGGTTCAGCATTCCCAAGGGCTTTCAGCCCTCAAAGCCCATTGGGAAAATGCTGAATCATTTGGTTCAGCTTTAGGCCAGCATTTGGCCAAATGCTAGCCTTGGGAATGCTCGTATTTTTTCACACGTAGATTTTTTTTGGGTTTTACAAATAAAATAATTTATGTGGATATAAATACAAGCATAAACCGTCGGTTCTGAGCGCTCTCTGCCTCGGGCGACTCACCACGAAACGGTTGGACTGTTGAGCATCGATATCGTCTCGGGCGGCGTTCCACGGAGAAGAGAACCCCGAAAGGACACTGCGCAGCTTCTAAGGAACGACTAGCGGCCACACTACACCGTTAGAAACCCACGCAAATAGTTCCTCCCGCTTCATAGGATCAACAACTTATCCTCTTGTTTGACCTGGACCCACCACAAGAGCTAATGTATATATTAAATAATGAGAGTACCTTCGTTTGTCTTGTAGTGCCAAGGAGTCCCTTCTGCTTTCTCGTATAAGAAGTTCAATTTGTCCAATCCCCTTGTGCGGTCAAACTTGGATACTCATCCAACAGGGGCGGGGGTTCATGAACGGCTAAAACGCAAAGACTAATTCAAACACCCTACGCACACATCATCGTGGCTCGCCTCGCTCGATTGCCATGCATGCTGCGTCCTCGCCTGTCGCCCCATCAGCCTGTTTCAATGTCTAGTGGGGGAGCGACTATGATGCGAGGGTCGATGGGGCATCACTTGGCTCGGACAAAGTGTCGGAGCGACGACGCCTAAGCACGTAGCGTGCAGAGCACACATAGACTCTTCATCGGATAGCGAAAGGGCAGCGTTGGAAACTAAGAAAGAGGAGAGCGGGGGAATAAAGAAACAAAGAAGGAAGAATTAATACTTTATTTGTTTTTATGAAAAATAAATATATTTAAAATATATATTTTTTTGAAAATAATTACTTATGTCACCTGAAACAAATATAATCCATTAAAAAAATATTTTCATTGTCCACGACAATGATATTCATTTTCTCCTCTCATGGCCAAGATCGTCTCTTGAAGTGGAGGGACATTAAGGGCACGCATGACAACGTTTTCTAATTTCTCTGTTTCTATTCCAAAACCTATTCCAAAGAATAGGTTTGGAACAGAAACTCGTTTGACACGCAAATTTGTTTTTCTATTTCTGAAACAAAATATGTTTCAGAAATAGATTTTGGCCCAAAACCAGAAATAAAAAATTTTCGTTTCAACAGAAATAGAAAAAATCTATTTCTATTCTAAAATTATTTTGGAATAAAATTAATTATCATGCGCGCCTAACGTGGTCAGCTTACCTGAATAATGAAAGTTTCCGACAAAGGAGTAAATGAGCACAGCCGGAACGTAGAACTCCAAGACAGAAATCCGTACGAAGACACCTCGATTCTATGTCATTCTTTTAAGTAAGTCATAATAATCCCCACTTAAATTATAAAACAACACATGCATTTTTACAAGTAATAGTTTACAAAGCATGCTGAAATAGAAATATATACGTTTGGAACAGAATCATGAACATTACCCCACAGCATCTAAGCGATCACTCTAAACTAGACAACGGCTAAAGATTGTTTCAACAGTTAATGTTACACTTACTTTGAATCCTAGATGCACGCTGCGAGGAAACCCCCTTTTGCAGAAACTTCAAATTATTCTCACAAAGAGACAGCGTTCAATCTATAGGATCCAATCTTCGGCACCGTGTAGGACGAAGCGAAAGGTCCAAACCGAAGCTCGTCTCGGCGAGGATTGGAGACCCAATTATTCCCATCACCAATCCTTCGCTCCACCAATTATGTGCCTGTCAGGAGAAAGCACCTCCAAAGTTGTTGTCCTGGCTCGTTCCCGCGTCTCCACCGTGCTCATCACTGAGAAGTATTCTCAAACTCGTTGAGCCCAAAATCAGATCCATCGAGAATCTCCACGAGGTCCAACTCGCCGAGGTGCAGTCCACATGAGCTGCTCCAATGTTATTCGGGTCTTCTCGCTAGACATGGAGCCGGC